>JADRCD010197866.1:19290-33688 GCA_019843815.1 Montemys delectorum
CCCCCCCCCAAACAGCTAGGACAAAGTTATTAAAGTTCACACCCACAATGCCACACCTACTCCAACAATGACCCAGCTCCCAATAGTGCCACTCCCTGGGTAAATCATATGCAAGCCTTCACACTATGGGAGGAGCTGACAAGATGAGCTAACTGATGACCTACTGATAGTTGAAGCCTACTGGCTCGGGTTATGAATCTGTTTTCTTCAGGGGTGCATCCCCTAGCAGGTCACCTATGCTCCAGTGGATGGCTCTACACCCAAGTGCATAGGCAGTACCAACTAGACTCATTAAGTTAAGAGAGGAAGAGAAAGGAGATGAGGGAATGTGAGAGGAGTTGGAGTCAGGGAGTCAGGGATGGAAATGATCAAAATATATTATATGCGTGTCAGAAGTTCTCAAATGTGGGGCAAATGAGCTGTGCACCTGGGGAAACAGACCTAGAGCAAGAGTGAGGCCGAGACATGTCCAAACCCCATAAACCTCATCTTGAGACTGGCAGGAGTAAAGATTGCTCCCTGCCTGCTCTGAGCCTCTATCCACAGTGCATGTTATCCTTGCAACCTCCACCTCTGTTGTATCCTTGTAACACCTGCTTCCCTTGAGGTAGTCACAGAGCCTGGTAGCCAAATTACAGGCTTAAGCACACGGAATTCTTCTTCATGCAAATGAAGCATTCCCGGTACTTCAGTACCAATCATGTACAGTCACCCCTAAAACCTGTACCCATTCCCCAAGATTTATATAGCCCTTTTACCCACGAATAAAGAGAGCTGTGACTCTGAAAATCATCTTGGAGAAGGCTTATTTCTCTTCCACAGTCAAGCTAATCGAGTATGTGCCAACCCACCCCTGTGGACAAGCTTCCTTCCTTTCATTCAGGCCTGGAGCGCAGCAGTGCCTGAAACCCCAAAGGCAGAAGCAGAAGCACACTCAAAGAGTAAACTAAAAATGTATTTGAAGAAAGGGTGAGTTATGAGTTTATGCAGATCATAATTTATAACTGCAACCTGAGACTCCATTCTAACTCCTCCCTGGGAAGCCTTTGTGTTTACCCTACAGAAACCCACTGCAGAGAGAATGGTCGGCACAGGAAATTTAGTCTTCACAAAACCAGGCCTGGTACAAGACATGACATTTTCTTGAAAACCTGGTTAAAAATGCTGGCATCACTTCAGCCTGTCAGGAGGTAACTTTGACCTAATTTTTATTATGCCCTGGAAGCTAATGTAATGGTTGCCCATTTTTTCTTATTTATTTAATTGTCAGTTCTAAGAGGAAAATATTCTTCCTGTTTATATGTGTTGAAGTATATTATACAAAACATTCATTGTACAAAATAATGGACTTAATTATAACATTTATGTACTCTTTTGTCCCCCTATCTCCAATCATTTTTAGGAAATGCCTCAAAAAAGGTCATCCACATTTAATAGACATCCCACAATATCTTTGGCCTTTTGGTGGGTGTTTCCTAGTTTTTGTTGGTTTTTTTTTTCTTTTTTGAGTAAATTAAAATAATGTGATATTTAAAATAAAATACAGGAAATATTTTCTAGTAAAGAGTAGGGCAGGGCATTTTCTACATCCTCTCATCTGCTAATAGACAATCAAGCTGGTTCTGTGTCTTGTCAACTGCGAATGGTACACCAATAAGCATCACCATCCAGCTATCTCTTCAGTACCCTGGCTTTGACTGCATCGAGTATCAGAGTGGTACAGCAGGATTGTATGGATGCTCTGTTGCAGTGAGCAAGACCCTTGCTCTGTTTTACAGGTTGATAAAAATAGTCTTAGAGGAAGATAAGTAACTGACCAGGTAAGTCATCTTCAAGGCCGGCCATGCTGGCTGGTTGATACTGTGTTTTCTACCAACCATATGGTCCAGGTGCCCAGAAGGACAAGTGGGTATGCCCCAGATTTTTGTCAGAAACATGCCCAAGTAATAAACACTACCCATTAGACTGTGGGAGTTTATGTGGCCAACATTATAGTCACAGCTCCTCCTGGGGACAGGCATGGTTGTGTCTATTATAAGGAAAGTGTATGAAAGGCATAAATGTTTGGGAGCTGAAAGTGAGTCGGGAGAAGTGAGATGAGGAGAGATGTTCAGGAGACATGAGAGGCAGGTAGGCAAACCTTCCAGACATGAGCATTGGGGGTGTGGGTGAGTGAACAGAGAACATTGTTTCCTATAGGATGTATGTGAGGCTGCCAGCAATCTATCAAATGTGTGATGTATGTGCTAAAGATAGTATTCAAAAGTAAGATGAAGGATATAGCTCTCTGAAGAGGGTGTGATGCCAAGAGGGGTGATACATGTAAGGGTGTGGACTTCGGTGGATCCTGTGGGTGTCTACAGTTCTATTGGGTGTATGTATGACTAGAGATTGCATAAGAACCAATATCCTAGCATTCTTGGTAGACCTTGTAACACCAGCAATCTTAAAGGGCACAGACACTGATGGTGGTTAGATTTCATGTCTCCACTAGGCTCCAATGACAAAACGGTGCTGCTGCTTTAAGTAGTCACCCACCTACAAGAAAATAGAGCTAAGGAAAAAAAAAAACCTGTTATCAGTCTCTGGGTGCAGGGAAAACATTTGTGGCTTAAAAGAAGGCTTTGTTTGACTACCAATTACTCTTGCTTTGAAAATGCTTTGCTTGCATTTGATTAGGACTTAAAAGTGCAGCTTAATACTTTCAGTCCTGTCTGGAACTGTGATTTCCCTCTCGCCTCCAAATGAGGCTCTATAAATTCAAGGATCCTTCCTTCTGGCATTCTCTCACCTTGCAGGGGATTTGGGCTTGTGAGTAAGCCTGCCCTCTGCAGTGTGCTTCTTGTAAGTAAGAGCCCTGTTAATTCAGTCCAGATACTTGGGCAAGGTAAGTATCACCCATAACATAGGGGTGAAACATCTTCGACCATTCTTTAAAAAACAAATCTAACTCCACCACTTCTCTTAACCCATTGTTCCTAATGAATAGAAACATGGGAATAGTGTCATCCAAAATCCACCCTGCATATGTATGTTTGTATGTAGGTCACCTGATATGTGTAGATATATGTGCATGCAGGTATATGCATGCGGAAATTAAGTCAACCTTGAGTGTCATTCCTCTAGATGCCATCCAGATTTGGGTTTTGAGACAGGAACTCTAACTGGCCTAGAACTAAGTTCTTCAGTTAAGATTGTTAGCCAGTAAGCTGTAAGGGTCTGTTGTCTCCATCTCCCCAGTGCTGGATTCCTAGCAAGTGTGTGCCTCCACATCCCACTATGTTACATGGTTTCTAGGGATCAAACTCAGGTCCTCTTACATGCACAGCTAGTATTTTAATGACTAAGGTATCTCTCCAGCCTAAAATCTTAACAGTCTTTAAGATCAGCATATATCCTATCTTTATCTCTCCTCCATGTGTCCTCTACTACAGACACAATTTCCCTTAGGTCTGCACATGGACTTAATGACAGATCTTGGTCTCTACCTTTCTCTATACTTTAAAGAATTCTTCTTCTAGCTTCAGTATCATCTGAGATGTAAAGCATTCCTTGCCATTCAAGACAAATGCAACTACACCCTCATCTACACAGCCTACACATGCCATGCACTGCTCAATTGTACCTTCCTAAGTATGCTAACTTGTTTACTAACTATGGGGCTTTGCAAATGTAACCTCAGCCTTCAAAAGCCTGAAGTAGAACTATTACATGTCAAAGGTCATCCTGGGCTTCAGAGCTGCTTCAAAGTTTTAAAAATAAATAATTAAAATCTGAATTTTGTTCATTAGCCCATTATCTCCTTGAGTGCATAAACATCACGTTACTCAGTGCTATTCAGTTTCACATGTGCAAATCCTAAACAGGACTGGCAAGCTTGAGGTGTTCAAAATGGTTGTAGCTGCAATGCTATCTCTCTGTGACACTTTAGTTCTAGGTTCATAATCATGACACAGTCAACATTTTTCAATGATATCAAAATAATCTCCTGGTAGAATATGGGTGGGCTACAGAAGAGAGAAATTTCAGAGCAGGACTGGGTGGGTGGCATTGCCAAATCCTAAGCACTGACAGCAAGCCCCGGGCCAACAAGCAGCTTCACAGCTGGCCCAGGAAAACACAATGACTCTCCTGTTTTATATGATTTTTAATTAATTTTTAGTACTTAGATTAGAGGAGTTCATTGTAACATTTCTTACCTTTATATTGTAGAAAGGTAAGAAATGCTTCATGGAACTAGATGTGGGTAAAACATTTTCTTTGGTCTATCATAGACACCCAGCTGCTACACACACCCTGCTTTCTTTCACAGATACACCAGTGCCTACTCTTGTTCTCTGCCTCTCCTCTCTTTAGGCTCCTCCTCTCCTTAGACCTCTTTTCTCCCATTCCACAGAGAGCTATAAGAATGACTCTCCTTTGAAGAGAAAGAGTTTATTTTCTCCTTTGAAGCCCTCCTTGCAAACTAGACACATTTTATGGCAGACCTCTCCCTGCCTGCCCCAGGAGGTTGTAAAGACATATTAAATAATGAAGAAGGTGAGTTTTAATGACCTGCCCAGCTGCTACCCTGTGCATGCCTTCCCTGCTGCTGAGTGGATATCTTTGTGGGCATAAAGTGCTACTTGAGGTATACTCTTTATAGGATCGAAGGTCACAGTCAAAATCTAAGTAATGTGGTTTGAGATCTTTTCAATAACAGCACAGAATATGGACCAGATTTGTTTTTTTTCTAATTAGTTTATTTATTTACATTCTATCCATTGCCCCCTTCCTGGTCCCTCATCTCACAGTTCCTCATTACATCCCTCCTCCTCCTTGCCTCTAAGGGGGTACTCCTTCCCTACCAGACCTCCCCTTTCCCTGGGGCCTCAAGTCTGTTGAGTATTATTAGGCACATCTCCCACTGGGACCAGATTTCTTTTGCAGTGAAATTTTTGCTGGCTCAGCTTGACATCTCTTGCCCTCTGTGGATAAAGAAGATTGGTAGAACATGCCACAACAGAAAAGTAGGAAAATGTGCTTGGCCCTCGTTTTCCACAGTAGAAGAAGCACATTGTCTCATTTCATTGGGAAACATAAAGAAATGTCTACCCATTCCAACAGGGTGCCTATGACAGACCAAAGAAAATGTTTTACCCACATCTAGTTCTTTGAAGCAATGGGTTGACTTGGGTCACTTACAGGAGCACAAATGATTCAAAGTCACCTGTATCAAAGAAAAACCTACCCCAACATGACCAACAGTTCATGAAAGCTGCATCTTGGAGCTCCTTGTGCAACTTGCAGACAGTTCATCAAAGAAAATTCCCTTTCCCCAGCAATTGTTTCTTCGTTTTATAACCTGGGGGAAAGGTCTACAGTCTTATTAGTTTCAGGGGCTTCCTAAGCCTTATGAGTTGCACTAATTCCCTAAGCCTTATGAGCCTCACTCCAGGAAGAAATGTCTCACTTGGGAGGAAATAACTACACAACACATATCAATAGGATCCCAATTGAGGTAGAGCCAGCCAAAAGATATACATCTCTGATTCTTCCCATTGGTTTGCTCCAGTCATTAATCAAAATTCACTGTTTCATTCGAAACAGGTACTCGACGCAGCTGTATACATAGTTCCATTTACTGCTTCTTTTTCCCATCTTAATTTGAGACTGTTAACTGGTCTTCTCTTGTAAGTCCAGAGCAGCAGTGCCACCCAAGGTATTTCCCCACACCTCACTCTCAGGTGTCAAAATCACCCCTCCAGTAAATTTAGAGCTGTTCCTAACTGAATAGTTAGGATCCTGACAAAAATATTCTGATCACAATGCCAGATGAAGCTTTGAACCCTGGCTCCTGGGAATTCAATGGGGACTGAATGGCTCTGGAAGCTGTTTGGGTGACAGGGGGAAGGGGATAGTGGCATAGAGTTCATGCTGAAGATATTGATAAATGGGAGGTTTCACAACTCTGGCTCCTGTTCTTCCTCAGCCCCTCCTGTTTTCTTTGTTTCTGGGACCTAATCCCCTTTGTATTCCAGTATTGTAGGTATCAGGTGGGAAGAAGGGTCCAGGAAGATGCTCTGCCTGTGCAACAAGGATCATGAAGTCTTTTGCGCTAAGCTCAGCAAAGACATGAGACTTGAATTCCATCACTAGAGGATTCACATCTATCTTGCATCTTTCAGGAAAATTTTTGAAAATGAAAAGAGGCCATGGACCCTGAGGATGGGAGAAGTGGAAACATGAAACCTCAGTTTGTTTTTCTATGGCTTTGCCCTCAGCAATAGGGCATTTCTAGTTCTTGGTGGCTTCTGTCTCTAGCAGTACATTTCTGTTTCACAGAAACCTAGTTGTTTCCACTCCCATGCAGTGAGTCTTTCTGTACCTGTTATACCACAGAATAGCTAAGGTGTTGCCCTTATGCCCTTCAATCAATAATTACAAAGACCAAATTCCTGCTACAAGCTGAACACTTAAACACCTTTAGACCAATGAAGAAAAGGAAGGGGAGCTAGTAGGTAGGACACTGGAAATACAAATTAAAAATACAAAACACTTAGATGGTCTCCAACGGGCTTGGGGCCCCTTGTCAAATCTGTAAACATTTTCCAAGTGAACACATTCATTTTGTTCTAAGCTATTTACCTGCCTTTTAATTTTTCAACTCATGGAGGAAGAGATTCCATCTGCTAGACAGTTCCTAAAACACCAAGATCTTCTAGTGAGAGGGGAATACAGAAATCAGCACAGAAGTCTGTCAGAGTAAAGAGAGAAGAAAATGTTATACAACTAGAGATACCTTTGCAAAGGTTCTCCAGTATACCATAATTTGACACAAACTTCTCTTAAAAACAGACATCCAGACTCAGGTGACAGCAGATGCTGGAGAGGTTGTGGAGAAAGAGGAACACTACTTCACTGCTGGTGGTATTGCAAACTGGTACAACCACTCTGGAAATTAGTGTGACAGTTCCTCCGGAAATTGGACATAGTTCTACCGGAGAACCCAGCTATACCACTCCTGGGCATATACCCAGAAGATGCTCCAACATGTAATAAGGACACATGCTCCACCATGTTCATAGCAGCCTTATTTATAATAGCCAGAAACTGGAAACAACCCAGATGTCCCTCAATAGAGGGATGGATACAGAAACTGTGGTACATCTACACAATGGAGTACTACTCAGCTATTAAAAACAATGAATTTATGAAATTCTTAGGGAAATGGATGGATCTAGAGAGTATCACCCTGAGTGAGGTAACCCAATCACAAAAGAACACACATGGTATTCACTCTCTGATAAGTGGTTATTAGCCCAGAAGTTTGGAATACAGGAAAAACAACCTACAAACACAAGGAACTTAAGAAGAAGGAAGACCAAAAAGTGGACATTTCATTCCTTCTTAAAAAGGGGAACCAAATACCCACAGAAGGAGTGGCAGAGATTAACTATGGAGCAGAGACTGAAGGAAGGACAAGCATATAGTTATCTCCTGAGAGGCTCTGACAATACCTGACTAATACAGATGTAGAGGCTCACAGCTATTCATTGAACTGAGTACACGGTCCCCAATGAAGGAGTTAGAGAAAGGTTCTATGGAGCTGAAGGGTTTGCAGCCCCTTAGGACGAACAACAATTACTAACTAGTACCCTCAGAGCTCCCAGGGACCCAACCACCAATCAAGGACTATACAGGGTGGGACTGAATGTTCTGGCAGCTTGTGTATAGTAGAGGATTGCAAATTCGATCATCAATAGGAGGAAAGGACCTTGGCCTTGTGAAGGTTTTGTGCCCCAGTGTAGGGGAATGCCAGGGCCAATAAGTGGGAGAGGGTAGGGTGGTGGGCATGGGGAGGGGGGAGGCAAAAGGGGTTTGTTCTTGTTGTTTTTGTTTGTTTGTTTGTTTGTTTGTTTTTTGGAGGGGAAAGAAGAAATTTACATGTAAATAAAGAAAATATCTAATTAAAAAAAAAAAACAGACATCCACTGGGCTAGTGCCCTGAGCAGACCTTGAGTGCAAGCTCCACAGCCAGTCCCACAACACCCAGAGGAAGCTACACTCCCAGGTGCTCTAACACACCAAGGATCAGACATCAGAGGGTACAACATCTATCCCAACACCGGGGGTAACTAGAACCAGCAGAACCCAGGCAGACAGAAACTCTGCCAGCCCAGTGGCTCAGGTTGCTTCAGGTCTGTCTGGGCCAGCTGGTGCCCTGAGCAGACCTTGGGTGCAAATTCTGCAGCCAGTCCCAAAACACCCAGAGGAAGCTCCACTCCCAGGTGTTCTAACAAGCCCAGGATCACAGGATCCCAGAATCACAGGATCACAGAGACAGCTTGACTCTGAGGAGTTCTGACACAACCAGGATCACAGGAAAGACAGGCTCCAGTCAGATTTAGCAAGGGCACGTAGCACTAGAGATAACCAGAATGAATGTAAGCAACACAAACCAAGGTTACTTGGCATCATCAGAACCCAATACTCCCACCATTGCAAGACCTGGACACACCATCTGTACTGGCTGGTTTTGTGTGTCAACTTCACACAGGCTGGAGTTATCACAGAGAAGGGAGGTTCAGTTGGGGAAGTGCCTCCATGAGACTCAGCTGTGGGGCATTTTCTCCATTAAGAGGGTAGGACCCCTTGTGCGAGGTCATCCCTGGGCTGGAAGTATTGGGTTCTATAACAGAGCAGGCTGAGCAAGCCAGGGGAAGCAAGCCAGTAAGAAACATCCCTCCATGGCCTCTGCATCAGCTCCTGCTTCCTGACCTGCTTGAGTTCCAGTGTTGACTTCCTTTGCTGAAAAACAGCAATGTGGAAGTAAGCTAAATAAACCTTTTCTTCCCCAACTTGATTCTTGGTCATGATGTTTTTGCAGGAATAGAAACCCTGATTAAGACACCATCACACCAGAAAAGCAGGATTCAGATATAAAAATCACTTCTCATGATGATGACACAGAACTTAAGAAAGACATAAATAGCACCCTCAAAGAAATATAGGAGAACACAGGTAAACAACTAGAAGCCTTCAAGAGGAAACACAAAAATCCCTTAAAGAACTACAGGGAACACAATCAAATAGGTGAAGGAAATGAACAAAACCATCCAGAACCTAAAAATGGAAATAGAAACAATAAAGAAATTAGAAAGAGAGACAACCCTGGAGATAGAAAACTTAGGAAAGAAATCAGGAGTCGTAGATGCAAGCATCACCAACAGAATACAAGAGATAGAAGAGAGAATCTCAGGGACAGAAGACACCATAGAAAACACTGACACAACAGTCAAAGAAAATGCAAAAAGCAAAAAGCTTCTAACACAAAACATCCAGGAAATCCAGGACACAATGAGAAGATCAAACCTAAGGATAATAGGTATAGAAGAGAGTGTAGACTCCCAAGGTAATGGGCCAGTAAATATCTTCAACAAAATTACAGAAAACTTCCCTAACCTAAAGAAAGAGATGCCCATGAACATACAAGAAGCCTACAGAACTCCAAATAGATGGACTACAAAAGAAATTCCTCCTATCACATAATAATCAAAACACCAAATGCACTAAAAAAGAAAGAATTTTAAAAGCAGGAAGGGGAAAAGGTCAAGTAACATATAAAGGCAGGCCTACCAGAATTACACCAGACTTCTCACCAGAGACTATAGAAGCCAGAAGATCCTGGGCAGATGTCATACAGATCCTACAAGAACACAAGTGCCAGCCCAGGCTACTATATCCAGCAAAACTCTGAATTACCATAGATGGAGAAAACAAGATATTGCAAGACAAAACGAAATTTACACAATATCTTTCCACAAATCCAGCCCTAAAATGATAATAGATGGAAAACATCAACATAAGTAGTAAAACTACACCCTAGAAGTAAGAAAGTAATCTTTCAATGAATCGACAAAAACCTAATTCCACTTCTTACAACAAAAACAACAGGAAGTAGGCCTCACAAGTGGTAGGGCAGCTGGGACAGGATCCTCTCAAACTCCATCTACACCTAGGAGTGGATCCACAGCCCTCTCTGCCCCTTCCCTTCAAGCAGAGATCCTGCCTTCAGGGAGTGCTTTAACCCAGGGACTTAGGTGAGATCCGCCATTTTCTCTCTGGTGACTTTCCTAGGCAGGACCAGCCTGGAGGCACAGGCCTCACAAGTGGCAGAGCAGCTGGAACAGGATCCTCTCAACCTCCATCTACACCAAGGAGGGACAATAGATCCACAGCTCTCTCTGCACCTTTCCCCAAAAGTGGAGATCCTGTCTACAGGGTGTGCTCTGACCCCAGGACTCAGGACAGACAACTGCCATCTGTGCCTGGGTTTTACCAGAGGAGAGCAGATCTCCCAGAAGTGCTGACACAGACTTACAGGCCCACAGGAGGAACAAGCTCTAGTCAGAGACAGCAAGAACATCTAACACCAGAGATAAATAGATGACAAAAGGCAAACACAAGAATCTTACCAACAGAAACCAAGACGACTTGGAGTCATCAGAACCTAGTACTCCCACCACAGCAAGTCCTGGATATCCCAAAACACCGGAAAAGCAAGATTTGGATCTAACATCATATCTCACGATGGTGCTAGAGGAATTTAAGAAGAACATGAATACAGAAATACAGAACAAGTAAAGAGGTACAAGCTCTTGAAGAGGAAACAAAAAAAAATCCCTTAAATAAATACAGAAGGTCACAAGGACATAAGTAGAAGCTCTTAAAGAGGAAACACACAAATCCCTAAAGGAATTACAGGAAAGCACAAACAAACACGTGAAGGAATTAAGCAAAACCGTCCAGGACCTAAAAATGGAAGTAGAAACTGTTAAGAAATCACAAAGAAAGACAACTCTGGAGTTAGAAATCTTAAGAAAGAAGTCAGGAAACGTAGATGCAAGCATCACCAACAAAATACAAGAGATAGAAGAGAGAATCTCAGGAGCAGAAGATACCATAGAAAACATTGACACAACAGTCAAAGAAAATGCAAAATGCAAAAAGTTCCTAACCCAAAACATCCAGGAAATCCAGGACACTATGAGAAGCCCAAATCTAAGGATAATAGGAATAGAAGAGAGTGAACACCTAGAACTTAAAGGGCCAGTAAATATCTTCAACAAAATTATAGAAGAAAACTTCCCTAACCTAAAGAAAGAAATGCCCATGAACATACAAGAAGCATACAGAACTCCAAATAGACTGGACCAGAAAAGAAATTCCTCCCACCACATAATAGTCAAAACAACAAATGCACAAATCAAAGAAAGAATACTAAAAGCAGTAAGGGAAAAAGATCAAGTAACATATAAAGCCAGGCCTATCAGAATTACACAAGACTTCTCACCAGAGACTATGAAAGCTAGAAGATCCTGGGCATATGTCATACAGACCTCAAGAGAACACAAATGTCAGCCCAGACTACTATACCCAGCAAAACTTTCAATCACCATAGATGGAGAAACCAAAGTATCCTATGACAAAACCAAATTCACAAAATATATTTCCACAAATCCAGCCCTTCAAAGGGTAATAAATGGAAAACTCCAACACAAGGAGGGGAACTACATCCTTGAAAAAGCAAAAATGTAATCTTCTAACAAAACTAAAAGAAGATAGTCACATGAATGGAATTCCAGTTCTAAAAACAAAAATAACAAGAAGCAACAATTACTTTTCCTTAATATCTATTAATATCAATGGACAAGGAAGAAATAAAGAAAGAAATGAAAGACTTTTTTGAGTTTAATGAAAATGAAGCCACAACATACCCAAACTTATGGGGCACAATGAAAGCAGTCCTAAGAGGAAAACTAAGAGCTTTAGATGCCTCCAAAAAGAAACTGAAGAGAGCATATGCCAGCAATTTGACAGCACAGCTGAAAGCTCTAGAACAAAAAGAAGCAAATTCACCCAAGAGGAGTCAAAGGCAGGAAATAATCAAACTCAGGGCTGAAATCAACCAAATAGAAACAAAAAGAACTATACAAAGAATCAACCAAACCAGGAGCTAGTTCTTTGAGAAAATCAACAAAATAGACAAACCCTTAGCCAGACTAACTAGAGAGCACAGAGACAGTATCCTAATTAACAAGATCAGAAATGAAAAGGGAGACATAACAACAGACACTGAGGAAATCCAAAATATCATGAGATCCTACTACAAAAGCCTATACTCAACAAAACTGGAAAATCTGGATGAAATGGACAATTTTCTAGACAGATACCAGGTACCAAAGTTAAATCAAGACCAGATCAACGATCTAAACAGTCAATATCTGCTAATGAAATAGAAACAGTCATTAATAGTCTCCCAACCAAAAAAGCCTAGGACCAGATGGGTTTAGTGCAGTTTTATCAAACCTTCAAAGAAGACCTAATACCAATACTCCTCAAACTATTCCACAAAATTGAAACAGAAAGTACTCTACCCAATTCGATCTACGAAGCCACAATTACTCTTATACCTAAACCACACAATGACCTAACAAAGAAAGAAAACTTCAGACCAATTTCCCTTGTGAATATCGATGCAAAAATACTCAATAAAAGTCTTGCAAACTGAATCAAAGAACACATCAAAATGATCATCCACCATGATCAAGTAGGCTTCATCCCAGGGATGCAGGGATGGTTCAATATACAGAAATCCATCACTATATAAACAAACAAAGAAAAAAAAATATGATCATCTCATTAGATGCTGAGAAAGCATTTGACAAAATCCAACATCCCTTCATGATAAAAGTCTTGGCAAGATCAGGAATTCAAGGCCCATAGTAAAAGCAATATACAGAAAACCAGTAGCCAACATCAAACTAAATGGAGAGAAACTTGAAGCAATCCCACTAAAATCAGGAACTAGACAAGGCTACCCACTTTCTCCCTACCTATTCAATATTGTACTTGAAGTCTTAGCCAGAGCAATTAGACAACAAAAGGAGATCAAAGGGCTACGAATTGGAAAGGAAGAAGTCAATTTATTACTATTTGCTGATGACATTGTTGGGAGCCAAGCATCCCCCACTTGGGGAAACTGCTGACCTTTAACCTCTGAATACCCGGAGGTGGGAGACATTGGGAACCAAGTACTTTCCACCCTGGGAAACTGCTGACCTTTGCCGTGGTGGAGATACCCGGAGTCATTTTCGGAGAGACAGCATTCTGAGATAAAGCTGTAAGATGTCTCAGGCCTATTATCAGCATCCATCCCAGATGTCCTTTCCTCCTTCTTTGTCTTAGCCAAATCCCCTTTCAGCCCCTCCCTATTTCCTCTTTCTGTATGCTTATATTTTGACCCCTGACCAAACAGACCTTGAAAACCATTTGCTTGGTCTCACTCCCTTTTTCCACCCATTCTCTTTCAGGCTCAGTCCCCCTCCCCCCCCCCCCAATAACGGAGTCCCACTGGATGGGATATGATATGATAGTATACTTCAGTAACCCCAAAAATTCCACCAGAGAACTCTTAAACCTCATAAACAACTTCAGCAAGCTAGCTGGATATAAAATTAACTCAAGCAAATCTGAGGCCTTCCTCTACACAAAGGATAAACAAGCGAAGAAAGAAATTAGGGAAACAACACCCTTCACAATTGTTACAAATAATATAAAATACCTTGGTGTAACTCTAACTAAGGAAGTAAAAGGTCTGTTTGACAGGTACTTCAAGTCTCTGAAGAAGGAAATTGAAGAAGATCTCAGAAGATGGAAAGATCTCCAATGCTTGTGGATTGGCAGGATTAATATAGTAAAAATGGCCATCTTACCAAAGGCAATCTACAGATTTAATGCAATCCCCATCAAAATTCCAACTCAATTCTTCAGAGACTTAGAAAGAGAAATTTGCAAATTCATCTGGAATAACAAAAAACCCAGGATAGCCAAAACTATTCTCAACAGTAAAGGAACCTCTGGTGGAATCACCATCCTGGACCTTAAGCTGTACTACAGAGCAATTGTGATAAAAACTGCATGGTATTGGTACAGTGACAGGCAGGTAGATCAATGGAACAGAATTGAAGACCCAGAAATGAACCCATTTGGGGGAAAGCTAACAAAATTATAACATCTCATTATAAGTTATCTCATCACCTGGGCACAGTGGCACATAAATATAGCTACCCAGGAGCCTGAGGCAGGAGGATTGCTTGAGTCCTGGACTTACAGGCTTTAGTATGCTATACTGATTAGATATCCTTACTAAGTTCAGGATCAAAGTGGTGAGTCCCCCTGGAACTGGGGGACCACCAGGTTACCTAAGAAGGAGTAAACTGACCCAGGTTGAAAAATTATGCACCACAATGATAAGCTTTCACAAAAGTCAATAACTCTTATTCTGTGTCTTCTTTCCCTATTAAGTTCTCCTGTAATCTGGAGTGTTCCACAGCAAGAACAACATTAAAAAAAA
>JADRCD010197867.1:0-13884 GCA_019843815.1 Montemys delectorum
TATTATTATTATTATTATTATTATTATTATTATTATTATTAATTACCATTGTCTCACAGATGAGAGAGGCTAAGAACCAGGAAGTTGCTGTCATTGAGGCCAAGTGGCTTGGCAGTCCCAGTGTGGTACCAAAAACCTACAGGGTTCTAGAAAGTCAAAGAGGGAAGCCTGGAACCAAAGTTTTGCTATGAGGGAAGAAGACAGCAGCCTCATCAGGATAAACCAACTCAGCAACCAGAGAGAAGGTCAGACGAACAAAGGGCAAATGACCTTTCTTTGGCCGTGACCCTTTCTATCTGGGCTGCTAGCAGAAGATGCTGCCCACGTCTGGAGTGGGTAGGTCCTCCCATGTCCATTAAGACAATCAGGAAGGCTACATAGTTGAGGCTCCCTGTTCAGATGAGCCTAATTTGTGGCAAGTCACACACACACACACACACACACATATATATATATATATATATATATATATATATATATATATATGCTGGAAATAGAAGGGATCTATTCTATGAGTAGAAGGAGACAAGCAGGATGGGAGAGGAGAGTATAGAGGGGGTATTAGCACAGGGCAATGATATATATGTATGAAAATGACATAATGAAATGCATTATTTTGAAGGCTAAATTTGAAAAAAAAATAAGCTTGATGACTTGGAAGATAGAACAAGAAAGTTGTTCCTGTGCAGGCCTTCAGTACCTAGGAAGAGTCCCTGCCTAGAGAAGGAGACTTAGAGCCCATATAGATGGAACCTGAGCCTATCGGCAGACAGCCTTGAACAGAATGAACCCTGTTAGACATCTTCTCTCTAAAAACTATACAGCTCACCTATGCAGCAGCAAAGCCTCGTTCCACCTCCCGGTATGAGTTAATGACCTCAGAATGTCAGATTCCACTGGTCAGAGCACATAAACGCCAAGAGCTTCATGGGAAGTGGTTGGGCTGCCTAACCCTTGTCTAGTGTGGACAGCATCCATCACTGTGGCACAGAAAAAATCAGAACCAAGTGGAATCCCCAAGACAAGGCTTTCCATTCTTATGCAGAAAAACAAAGGACACTACAGTTGGCACCTAGGTCCTAAGGGTGATCAGGAACCTCAGGGCCAAGGTTTTCAAAGTGGCCAAGACCTGGGGTATTCCTCGGATTTCTTATCTGGGTCTCTGAAGATCACAGGACACAAAGCCTTCGTGGCTGCTATCTCTGTGTGGGCCCATCTTCCACCTTGCTTTCCTAGGATCTTGCCCTTTGAAACCTCAACCACTTCACCGCCCTCTTCTGGTGTGACATTAACAGGACGGCTCTTAGATGGTGGGGTGGAGAGTGTGGTGGGCTCAGAAACCTTCTAGCAAGCATCCAAACTGGAGACCACTGATGTCACAAGGAAAAAGCATGTTATCCCCCTTGTTAAGAGTACAGGTGCAGATCTAAGGTCACAGCAGGGGGGACCCTGAAACAAGCTCCCTTCTTTCACCATCCATAGGCACAGCCCCAAGTCATTCCTTGTAAATGACACCCCTGTGCAGCATGCGTGATGAGCTAAGAGCAGGCTGAGACCAGAGGCTGAGATCCGTCTTCTCCAAGAAGCCTTCTCTACCTTCGTCAGGCATATCCTTTACAACCCGCCTATACTGTAAGGCAGTGGTTCTCAACCTTCCTAATACTGCAAGCTTCAACCATAAAATTATTTCATTGCTACTTCATAACTGTACCTTTGCTACTGCTATGAATCATAATTAAATATATGATATGCAGGATATCTGATATTTGACCCCTGGCATAGGAGGTCAACCCACAGGTTAAGAAGCACTGCCATAAGGCTAAGGCACATACTGTCACCAACTTGACAACATGGTATATGTGGCTTGCTTAAATCTTCACCAAGTCTGTCAAGAGCATCTTGAGGACAAGGACCATCCTATACTTTCTGTGCAGTTCCACTAGCCCTGAGAAAAGTGTGTGATTCATCAGGGCAGCCCTATGAAAATCACCAGATGAGTGTGATCAGGTCCTTCCCTCACCCCTGTGTGCTGGCCATGCACTGTATTTTTCCTTCTAGAAGTCCTCTATAGGTCTCACTCTGTCACACAGCTCTGGTGGCACCCCTTGAAGTGGAAACATAAGGGTTCTTTGGAAAGTCATGGTACTGAATGGTGTTTTGTTGGGGCAAACATGTGAAGGAAAATTTTCCTGAAGCAGACACAAGTGAAGGGACGTTTTTTGCTGAAGCAGACACAAGTGAAAGGATGTTCTGCTAAAGCAAACGTGTGAAAGGGCACAAGATGAAAGATTCTTTGGTAGCAACATGCATACTTTGGTCCACCTTACATTGTGTAGTTGAGCTCCGTTTGTTGGGACTCCACAGAGAGAAATGCACCAAAAAACTTCTAGTGGTGTATGGCGGCTTCTTGCTGCCTTCAAGGACTAGAGTTGACTGGCAGAGTGATGTCAGCTGAGACAGACACACGTGGAGAATTCAAGACCCGTGGAGAACACATGATGTTTGGAGGAAGTATAAAAAACTCAGCAGCATGACAGAGGCTGAGTTTGGCTTGCTTATGTAGCTAACTACTTCGTCTTGCCCATCTTTACTTCATTGAGAGAGGCACAGCTGGGAACTGCTCCTGATGTCCCTGCTAGTCCAAATCCCTCCAGCCTGGCTGTTCCTGCTAGGTCATACCACCTGCTGCTATACCAACACTACTGAGTTGGACTGCTGATATATCCATGAAGTGTTTGTGAGTGGATTGAGCTGCCGCTACTGACATGTGAACTAAACTGCTGATTTCCTGACAACACAGATGGGATTTGCTCCAAAGAACCATTTCTAAACAGGTCCACCTCCCCTATATCCTTTCTTTTCCACTACTTCTGGTAGGTGGTGGACTAGAAGGTAGATTAAAGCATTTAAGAACCATCATTAAAAATAGGGTTTGAAAAAAATTAAAGTTACAACCCCCCAAAAAAGTCATGGCACCCAGGGACTGTATCCCTGTCTAGTGCAGGCTTAACTGGAGCTTGTTGGTGCTTTCTAGGACCACATAGCACCCTAAAGTAAAATCTCCCTGGGCCTTGATCAACTCAGCCTTTCTGGACTGCAAGGACCGACGAGCCAGAGACAAGAAAGCTGAGTGCCCGGGGTGCCAAGGGCAGCTATCCCCGAAACCATGGGCGAATGGGTGCTGGGGTCTGCTCAGTGACGAGGGAAGAAAATGTCTCAGATTCCATCTGTGGTGCAGCCCTGCCCTGGACACTTTTCTTCACTCTTTCCCCTCCACCCCTAACCAGGACTTCAGGATGAGTTGTTTCAAGCACTGTCACTTTCCACAGTGTCCAGTCTGTCTCTTCACAGACTTGTGCATGCCAGACATTCTGGACACAAAGATATCATAAGCTACAAGTGTCCTCCACCCCGGATGGGCTGTGAGGGTGGCCCATAATACATGTCCACACAAAGGTTTTCATCCAGAAATTTAAAAATCTCTGGCAATGCCGGGCGGTGGTGGCGCACGCCTTTAATCCCAGCACTTGGGTTGGGAGGCAGAGGCAGGCAGATTCCTGAGTTCAAGTCCAGCCTGGTCTACAGAGTGAGTTCCAGGGCAGCCAAGGCTACACAGAAAAACCCTGTCTCCATTAAACAAACAAACAAAAAAAATCTCTGGTAAGTTGTTTCCTAATTTAAGAGGACACCCTATACTCTTGTTTGTTAATGTTGCAATGCTACACAAAAGAACAGGTGGTCTGACATGAACCACACCACACCCTGGATGGGGGTAGGGGCAGAGAGCCATGATTCCTACAAAGGCATTTCGTGGCAGTAGCTCTTCATGAGCCTGCACATTTGTGAGTGTGTGGTTTCTGGGTTCTATGTGTCTGCTGGGGTGAGCCTGTGCAGAACATGGGACTGCGTTCTCTCCGGCTCTGGCAAAGCACAACGGTGACAGTCAATGGCTGGGAATGAGACTGATGATGCTAAGAAGAAAAGATTTTTCAGTTATCTTCCCAGGGAGGTTTCTCATCTAGCCTGGGCCCTGACCAACCATGTAGCAAAGGAGAATCACAGACCTATCTGGCTGCAAAGGTCCTTTGGTCAGACTCCTCATGCACAGAGGAGAAAAGTGAAGCCTAGAGAGGGAGAGGCACAGACTCAAAGTCACACAGAAAAAGAGCTAGACCTAGAACTGGGGTCTTCCATCCTCTTTCTCAAGGCTTGTCTTCTTGTATGAGCTGACACTGTTTGGTGGTAGTAGTAGTAGTAGTAGTAGAGCACGCCCAGAGTGACTTGGGGAAAATGGTACCCACTGCTCCCCAAACCACAGCAATATAGATAGTATAGTGCCCAGCCACTGACTGAGCTTTTGCTGCAAGCCAGATAAAACCACATGTTGTCATGCCAACAACCTGAGTTCCATCCTCAGGATCCATGAGGTGGAAGGACTCTCAAAAGTTGACCTCCACATGTGCACTATACCACACACACACACACACACACACACACACACACACACACACACCTCTTTAAAAATACATTCACATTTATTATCATTTTTAGATAACCTGAGAACACTTCAGGGTTGGGAGATGAGCCATCCCTTTTGCTGGGTGTATTTGTTGAGCCAGAAAAGGAACACAGCTTCCTCCTACCAACTAATCTGGATCTGTGTTGAAGTTGGGTCTGTCTCTGGGAAGATGGCTCAGTTTGTAAAACGCTTGCCCTGCAAGCATGAGTGCCTGAGTTCCAATCCCCAGAGCCCACATACAAAGCTGGACATAGCAACATTGTCTGTATTCTCTGGGATGGTGAAATGGAAGGATCTCTGGAAGCTGTGCGGGCCAGCTAACTGGGCTTACATGGAGAAGTCCCAGGCCAACATCATAACCACCACATGCATGCTGCACATGCTTACAAGTGCACCCCACATACAAATACACATGAATACACAAGTATGAGTACACACTGAATAATTGAATAGCTTGGGCCTGTGGACTCTTCAGAGGTCCTGTGGCCAGTGTGAAGGGCCCTAGAGATCACAACTTCAGACTTCCCAGTCTACAACCTGACCCTCCTGAGAAAGGCAGCTGTGTCTCCTACCTGCTGCTATTGCCCAAGTCACAAACTTCAGCTGCCCTTTGTCAACCCATCTCACTAAGAAATTTCCCCAGACTGATGCTCTGGGCCCAGCAGGGCAGGAAGCGATCATGTTTCTACCTTCTAAGCCTTAGAGACCAGACACCTTCTCCCCTTTCTCCCTGAAGGCTCTTCTGCACACTCCACCCTGGTTCCCCACCAAGCCAGCCCTGTTAATTCAGCAGCCATTCCTCCTCCTGACTACAACACCACACAGGTGTATTGTTACCTACCTTGTTTTCAGGAAAGAAAGTAGATTTTTGGTTGGAGGCCAGTTAGGGGACCTGGGTATGGGCAGAGAGCCACATACTTGGCCCCTCCTTAGGGAGCAGCCTAGCATGTTATCTGGTGCTCCTGAAATCCAAGTCAGGTGGTGGGGCAGCCAGGTGTGCCCAAGACAAGACTGTTTTCCTCTCCGGGAGGCCTCTGGGGGAGGGATCCACTGTATGGCTCTCACCTCCCAGCATCCTGGGCCTGAATCTCCTTGTTCCTGATCCGTAGCTATGAGTCCTGAAGTCTGACCTCTAACCTTTGACCTTTGACACACACATTTCTTATTTCCAGCTCCCCATGGCTCCATGTCAGGACTATCCAGTTTTCTCTCCCAACTCTGCTTCCAACATGTTTCCAGTGAGCTCTTCTGCCTCCTTGGCACTCAGGGCATCCTGGAAGCCGATTTATCCCAAGGGCATCACCTGTCACTCCTTGGTACCACTTACAGATGATCTTGTCCTGAGACCAGATGGCAACTCCACTCAAATCCCTGTTCAGTCATTTACCACCTGTGTGATCTTGGGCAAGACACTGAACCACTCTGAGCCTGACATGCTCATTCTTAATATGAGGTTAATGAGAGTCCCTACCTCCAGGGATATTAGCAAGAGGATAAGATGAGATCATGCACATGCGGTAAGGAGACCGGCACTGGGAACATCTCCTACCTGCTACCTTCAGTCCCTGACACTGTCAAGGCAGTGCATAGAAGGTGACCACTTCCTCCGATTTGACTGGCTGTCAGCTTTCCCACTGGCCTACATGATTCAATATATACTTCCCTCGAGTGTTTTTACTGCTCTATTTTCCTTTATAACGTGTGTAGATCTCTTATGCATCACTAATTAAGTTTATGTATATTCCCTGCGGGCCACTTAGAGTATTTTTAGTAACAAGGCAGAAAAGGAAGGTACGGCGAGAGCACACAGAGGTATAGAGAATGAAGGCAGAGGAGAGTTGCAAAAAAGACTGAGGACTGAGATGCTAGGGGGAGCAGGAGGGAGGACTTAATCATTTGAGAGCAGGAAGCCAGTGGAGTACACTGTAGCCTGTGTGTGTTCCTAGAGAAAGAGGGCCCCAGCACAAGGAGACAGAGGGTGGGATTTCTGACCCTTGTAAGTGATAGCTGAGACCTTGAAACCTGACTGGAAAGTTCCCCATCATTCACTCAGCTTAGCACACACCCAGTACACACACATACACACATACACACACACACACACACACACACACACACACACACTCACACACAATGTACATGTACACGCCCATATGCACATTCCTGCACACACCCATATTCACACCCATCTATACTTACATGAAACACAGAAATACACCCATATCCATATCTGTGCACACATACCTAAACACATGCTTTATATACACACCTGTCTATACACACACATGCATACCTATGTACATGCATATACACACACACATACACATGCTTGCCTGTATATACACGCATTACACACACATGCACACCTATAAACACCTACCCTTATTCACATACACAACAGGAGAGTTCCTCATTATCACTCATCTCCATGGCACATAGACATTACATACACATACATATGTATACCCATACACACATAAACATACATACATTCATGTGTACATACACATATACACTTACTTACATATATATGCCTATACACATCCATATGTATGCATATATATGTATTTATATATGTATGCATCCATATATTTGCATCTTTATTCATACACACACATATAGACATATGCATGCCTGTATACACATACCCTTACCTATTCACACATGCGTATATATGTATATATATATATATATATATATCCTTTTCCATATCATGCTCATGCTTCCACACTCGTACACACATAAATATACATCCATATGTTCATATTTACATTCATTTCCATGCCCTTATTAATATACCCAAATATACGTATGCAAATAGCTATGTACATACATATGTATACATATGCATACATATATACATATACCCATGCACACTCACAAACACTTTTGTAAGCACATGTCACACACACAGAGAACATCATATAAGCACACATGTCTATGTTCATAAACATACATTCTCATACACATATCTTAACACAATTATATACACATCCACACATGTACCCACATGTACACATGAAGTGGAAGCTTCTGGTTGTGTCATACGATGCAGACTCATGTGATGTTTTGCTGAGGCAAGACCTGTGAAAGGACACATGATGTTTGTAGAGAGTATATATAGGGACTCACTAGACAGTGATAGGCAGGGGCCTGGGGAGGCTCGAATGGCTAACTGTGCAGCATTTTCTTGGTCTCTTGTCTTCGTTGCTCTTTACTTCATTGAGAGAGGAACAGTAGAGAAATCCTGGCATTCCAGCTGATCCTGATTGCTCCTGCTGACTCCTGCTTATTCATCAGAGGCCTAGAGGTTTCTGCTGGATCCTGCTGCCACTGCTGATTCATGTTTAGTGACACTTTTGAACTAGATTGTTGGTGTCCTGACACTACTGAACTGGACTTCTGGTATCCCGATAAACAGAAATTGGAATTGCCCCAAAGAACTACTTCTAAACAGGTCCACATCTCCTTGTGTAGAAAAATCTTTTCCCACCTACCTTTGGTTGGTGGGCTAGAAGAGGAGGTCGAAGCTTTTGAGAACTCTTATTTAAAGTATGTTTTTAAAAAAATCTAAGCCTACACACATATATACACTCATTATGAAAACACCCATGTATGTGTATACATATATGCATATATAGAATATATATAATATATAATACACTCATATATGCATATATAATTCCTATATACACACATCCATATACAGTCACACAGGATCCCCATATAAATAAATCCTTACGGAGGCATGCCCATCCTGTACATATTGGTAGGTGCACACACCCCAGAGCTCTTTGGAGGGTTTCTCCACTCCCCTCAGCACCCAGTGTCATTGACACCACCTACCCAGCTCCCTAGGTCCCACCTCTGGGCAGTGGACTCTCCAACTTCATTTTGTGAACCTGCTGCTGACTTTGGAGTGTTTCCTGCAGCTCTCCAAGCACAGGAAGAGATGGCTCCCTAAGCCACTAGGACATGACACCTTGCTATGGCTCACCCATTCAGGCCAAGTAGCAATTCTAGCTTCTGCCTATCTCCCCTTTCTGAGTCCTACAAGGCCCCTAAATCCATGCCCCACAGATGATGTATCCACTGCTCCAACACACACTTTTTCAATATAGTTTATAGGAAAAAGGATACCATGGCTCCCTTGAAATAGAGAAGGTTAGAACACATTTCCTAACTACCCAAAGGCAATGTTTGGGGTAATTAATCAACACTTCATCACCACCAGGAGATTGTTTTATTTCCAAGACATATAATTAAGGAAACAATAAGCAAGCTTGTTGTGTATTTTTGTTCCTAAAGAGTGATAATTACCCTCCACACCCTGACATAGCTAAGAGTTCTCCCCAATACTTAGAAACCTAGGAGAAGTTGGTTTTGAGGTGTCTCAGCAAAAGCCTCACAAGGAAGGACAGTACAGGTAGCAGAGGGTTTTGCCCAGGCCTTGGAATGGGCTCTTCATGGTGCAGCTGCATAGTACTTGAGAGGAAAGGCATCCACAATAGCTAAACCGCACACACTATTGCTTAATTACTTCAGATCAGCACCTCATTGGCTGAGGGCGCAATGGAGCTGCCAGGGATGTAATTACTTGCCAGGGACACTACTTAACAATGCAGCCGCAGTGGGAGAAATAGGAAGCATGACAGTTCAGGACACCACTAGTAGTTTCCAGGGAGCAACATGCAGAGCAGGACCTCAGAAAAATCCACTCTAAAGTGTTCGGTGGCTAGCACGACACTCATGGGTTGATCTTCTCTGGGGGTGAAGCTGGGGTTCAAATAGCTCTACCCAAGCTCTCAGATATTCCAGGCTGGATGCTCCTGCTGGTGAATATTTCAATGCATGAGATCAGCTAGGGCAGAGCTGAAGGTGGTAGCTAAAGATCCTGGCACTGAAGGGGGACAGAGGCAGAGCCACTGGTATGCAAATTCTCAGGTATGGAAGCAAAGCTCTCTTCCTAAGACCCAGGGGGACCTGTTCATGTCTGCAGAAGGGTATAGTGGCCGTGGCAAGATCCCACACTTCCACAGAGGGAGGATACGGCACCACACAAACATAAGTGTGTGCACACACACACATGTGCACACACATCATTATGGAAAGAAAATTCTTGCTCTATCCAGAAAGAATCAGCAACCAAATACCCTGTTTCCCATATCTCAATTTGTATACAGGTGGCTTTTTCAGTCATACCCTCACAAAACCAAGGCCCAAGGGAGAGTAAATGCAAGCTCTGAACTATGTCACTGTCTCCTGGTGTTGCCCAAAAGTTATTGAGTCACAGGAAACAGATTTAGTTGAGATGTGGAAGATTAACCATAAAGGGTTTGGAGCAAAATCATCTGGTCATCAGAGTCAGATTGACATGGATTCAAATCCTATATCTGCCACTTACTTATTTCTCAAGGGTACCTTGAAACTCTCACTTAACTCATGGATCTCAATATATCCGTCTATAAAATGGTTGTATAAGCCAGAGTTCTTTAGTGTAACTGAACTGATGGAATAAATGTATATAAAAGAGAAGTTTGTTAGATTGGTTTGCACAGTGTTGTCCAGGTAGTCCAACAGTGGCTGCCTTCATGCTAGAAAGCTATGTAAGGGGTACCTGCTCCACCTGTGAGGCTGTATGCCTCAACAGTCCCAGCCTGGCACTGACAGCATGTAAAATTCTCAGAGAGCTACTGTCCTTCTGCCCATCTTGGAAGGTAGAAAAATACTCAAGTGTCCACAAAGGATGGCCACACCAGCCGAGATGGCAGCAACAGGGTAGATGACTTTGCCAATAAAATATGCAGACAAGTAGGCCAAAACCAAGAGCTGCCCCTCAGACGTCCTCATAGGTAGGCTGCCAGAAGAAAGCGAGTGAGTCTTTCCATTTCAAATAACTTAATCAAAAAAAAAAAAAAAATGCTCCCCACCAGTGTCCTCAGGAGCTTAGCTCAGGAGTGAGTCTAGGTTCTGTCAAGCTGGCAGGGACTGTACACCATCAAAATGGGGTTTCTCACAGAACTTCCCACAAGAACTACAGCAAAAATAGGGAGAAAGAGCACAAGTCAGGGCATCAGCTCATAGCTAGGGCCCAGGATCACAGTTCATAGACCAAGTGAGCTGCAAGCTCTCAACTCAGTTCTAATCAAGTACTACTCCAGTCATGTCTAGCTCTGAGACCTTCAGCCAGAAACTGTCTAGTCTAGTCCCTTGCCTGCCAAATAGAAATCATCTTACTGGATTTACTTCATGGGTACAGGGTAAGAAGCACACAGGAGGCATGAACAAACAGGGCTCTGAAATGGGCACATGGACCTTGGTCATTCATTTTAACCCCATTTTGTTTTTCCTTCTATTTTCTATCTTTCTTTCATTTTTTTTTCTTGACTGTAGAGAATTCTTACTTTCATCCTGTGCTATTGAAGTCCTAGTCAGAAAGCATTTACCTATGCCAACACCTTGAAATGTTTTATGAGTTTTCCTCTAACCATTTTGAAATTTGGGATCTTATATTCAGGGCTTTGCCCCATTTTTGACTGGTATTTGTGGAGTGATAGACACAGACTACTTTCATTCTACATGGGGCAGTTTCCCCTGTTGATGAGGCCTTTCCTCAGTGTATGTTTTGACACTTTGGGCAGTTTCCAGGAAAGAGACAAGAGAACTGGACTCACTCAGTACTTAACAGAATCAGGACTTCCAGAACCCTGAAGTTAGGGAGAAACCTCATGAAGAAGGACTCATTTGTATTCAAGATGTACTGAGCTACATTTTGAGGGGAAGAGATAGGGGCTGAGGAAGATGGGAAGCCTCATTCTTCTGCATTTAAAACATCTTGTCAGTGTATCTCCACCAGTTCCCTCTGTGTCCTTTTAGAAAGGTTGAAAGCAAGTTGCAGCACATATACTTGTGTGTAATTTCTCCTATACTGACAATAGCTCATGTATACTCCTTTTACTTTTATCAATTAAGACAGATATTTCTACTAAGGCACTCTTGTTCTGGTTCTTTTTATTGTCAAATTGGCACAACCCAGAATCACCTGGAAAGAATTATCTGAATCAATTTGGCCTGTAGACCTGTATGTAATTGATTGTCTTAATTGGTCATTGATGTAGGAAGGACCTCCCCATTGTGGATGGTGCCATTCCCTAGGCTGGGCCCTAAGCAATAGAAGGGTAAAGAAACCTAGAAAGAATGCATGAAGGAATCCATGCATTTATTCTCTTCTCTTGGCTGAGGATGTGACATGTCTAGTTGTTTGAGTCCCTGTCTTGACTATGACCTGAAATTATAAACTAAATAAACCCTCTCACATGTTGCTTTTCATCTAAGTATTTGCAGTGCAACAGAAATGTAATTATAGTACCCTCCCATTTTAGAACTCCAATTATGGCTTACTCTTTTGACTGATGTATAACACCTATCTTGGCATAAATGCTTTACAAATTTCCTACATTTAAATAGCTTCAGGAATGTTAGGTATTGTAGAAGGAAGGAAAGAAACATGGGAGGGATGTCCAGAGAATGAGAACGGCAGGTTTCCACCCTTCCTGGATGCCACTGTTTCCCTAGCCCTATGGGTCTTATTGTCCCCCGGGTATATCCCATCACCCCATCGTTCTACTCAAGATAAAGATACCAATCCAGGTTGTGAATGGGATACCACAGGACCTATATGGATTGAAGTGAGGTGGAACAGAACTCATAATGTAACACCCTGGTTTTCCGTGGATACTGAGCAGAAGCAATGACTGTTTGTCGGTTTCGGGGGCCAGGGAAGGGGATGTGGTTGTGAGATGAGCATCAGGGTGGATGGTCACAGAGACTCCTAGCCTACGTATTCCCTTCCACAGGACAGAAATTGAATTCTGTCCTTCTAGGACTGTACGCAGAGAGCTGGTGGAACTGTACCATCAGCCCATATACACACATCCCACATGGGCACATAGGTAAATGCATGCCCTCCTTGGCCACCTTCTATTTTCTACATAAATAGCTCTTTCAGCTGTGCAAACTAGAGAATGCTCCAGTTGTCCTTAAACTTCAGCATCAGGCCTCTTCTCCCACCCACTCATTCTTGGAGTCATCCTCCCCTTTCCCTCCCGCAGTCCCCCCACAATGCTGTTCCTGTATGACAAGCAGGAATTCACCCTCTGAATCAGTGTGGCATCGTATCAAAGTAGCAGCTGACCACTTCAAGTGGGTTACAGAATTACACACCACTTCTGAGTTTCATGGAAGGGCATAATTGCAATCATTTAGAGTGAGGAAGAGGAAAGCAAGGAGTGGTTAAGATGAGCCCCTCAGAGACAGACATACTGTCTCTGCTGAAGGGAGCATTGTGTAGTACGAGGGGCTAGCTGTGTGCCTTGTGGACCTCACTGAGGCTCCCACAAGTATGCTAAACCATGCCTCCCCCATCCCATCCTCTTCTTCTAATTTTTTCTTCTAATATTTAGAACACTTACTTCTAATTATTTCTAGGTGGACATGCATATCCAGGGACTCAGCCCTTACATGATGTTCAGGAACTCTGAGGGTCACAGGTGATGGTGCCAACTGCAACTTAGAACATCCCTCCTGTGAAAGGAGCAAGGGACAGTCCTCAGCAGGGTGTGTACCAGTGAAAGTGAGACTTCTCAGAAGAAAACTACATCACAGTAAGCAAAGCACCTGCTAGGGCCACCATGTCCAACAGACAGCCCTTGCAGTTCAGACTGCACACGGTGTAAGAAGCCTAACCAAGGTATGGGGGCAGGGGACTTCACTGACATCCGGTCACTTAATAGGTCACAAGACAATCATCCACCCAGAAGAAGGGGTACCTGTTCCTAAGCTGCACACAGACATCACAAAGATAACATGGACCCTTTCCTCCAGAACCATCTGCACGCTTACACATGTGGTGTGTGCTCCACATGTTCAGTGTTTCATGCTGTACAAGCATACTCACGCACAGGTTCTCCACTCTCCCTTGACCTGCACCGAAGATGATACCATCATCCCAGAATCAGCACCCTACAGGAGTTTCTCAGAAGTACCTAGACCTCTAAGAGTTCTTCCTTGACCACAGCATTTAGGGAACAAACAAGTCCTCAAGCGGTCCTCCATCAGCTCCCTCTTGCTTGGTCCAGCACGATATCACTGCCTAGTAAGAAGGGTTGAGAGCAGAGGCTAGACACTGTGGGTCTGCTGGATGAACAGGTCTGCAGTGAGTGAAGGGAAGCTCCACTGGGAGAAGCCCTAGCTCCTACCTCTTAGGACCCTGCAGCTCCATGAGCCAATTGGTGGAGGGGGGTATCACAGGAGCCATCCCTTCCAAGTATGGCCTACTTACCTTGAAAGCACGGGGGGGGGGGGGG
>JADRCD010197868.1:0-16691 GCA_019843815.1 Montemys delectorum
ATTGAACTCAGGACCTCTGGAAGAGCGTTCGGTGCTCTTAACCACTGAGCCATCTCTCCAGCCCCAGATCTTTTTTATGTGGGTGCTGAGGATTAAAATCCAGTCCTTAGGCTTTTGTGTCAAGCGAGCACTGTATCGGCAGAGCTGTCTCCTGCCTCCAAGTTCCTGATTCTTCGGGTGGTTATAGTGGCTGTCATAGTGGAACTATAACTCAAGCATTTCAGGGGTCGGGTGCCTTTTGCAGGAAGTGGCAGGCACTGGGACCGTGAGCCCAGCTCTGACCTTGACATCTGCAGGTCTGTGCATCTCCCTCCTCTGTGTCTCCTGTTTATTTAGTTTTTGTGTTTCCCCCATCTGTGAGGTGAGAAGAACTTGAAGCCTGGCTCCTGGGCTCCCAGCTCTGCCTGACTGGGATCTGAGAGGACATCTGGGCAGGTGTGAAAGCTTCGTGGTTCCCTTCTGTCCTCAGAACCTCCCAGGACATTTGCCTTCCTGGGTTCTAATTACTGTAGCGCACTGACCTTATTAATACAGTTCCCTCCCAGGTTCTCAACTCATTTGCATATTTCCTCTCCCTACTCAACCTCCTTCCCAAGCTCCCACGGCCACTCTGTTCTTCCGGTAAGGGGATGAACCGGGGATGTTCGCCCCGGGGCTCATCTTTGGTTTCTTCATCCTCATCATTATGGTTCCCGTTTGAGGAGGCCCGTGCTAACCACTTCGTATGCATTACCTCATTTAAGCAAATGAGCTTACATATGTAAAGTGCTTGGCAGAGTGCCTGGTACGTGTTAAACGATCAATAAACGCTAGCCATTTTCCTGCCTCTACCCCTCGCATTATCGTAATTCCTCGCAGTGGGAAGGATGGTTTTATTATCCCCTTTTCCAGATAAGGAAATTGAGGTGCCCAGGGGTGAGGAGGTTTGCCCAGGGTCACCAAGCTAGTGACAGAACTTGAATGCCAGCCCTCTGCTGCCTCTTGGAAAAAAACTGACAATGTCTACAGTTCCAGTGTTCAGTGGCCTCAGAAGGCCACCAGTGTTTGTGATCTCAGGCATAGTGCCCCCACTATGTGCTAGCAACAGCTTCCTATGGTGGTGATTCTTGTCCCAACCCTGTGTGACTTTGGACTGATGCATTTTCCCTAGGCCCAGCTTCTAAGTCTCCTCCCCGCCTCAGAAAGGCTTTTATCGCCAGGTGCCAGACACATAGTAGGTACTCAGAAAATTATTAGAATCATCTTTCCCCTGCCCCCTTCCGGAAAGCTATTTGCCTTCCAGAAGGTGCTGGGTGGGTGAGGGGGAAATAACTCGGCTTCCAGCTGAGCCGAGAGTAATGGTGTGAAACATGGTCCAGCTGATGGATGTCGTTATTAGCGGTAGTGATGGCAGGGATGGAGGGAGGCGGCTCTGGTGGCCTGGGCTCCTCGGCAACTGCAGCTGTAAGCTCTTGGCTCCTTCTAAGGATCCGACTCTTTGCCTGAGGCTTCAGGTCCTTGAGCTGGCTTCAGAGTTGGGAGTGTGAAATTGTCCAGCTCACTTCTGTTCTTTAGTCCCCTGTGGACAGAACAGAGCTGGGAGATATACTCCCTTGAGCAGGTGGACAAACTGAGGCTCTTCGAGGGGTAGAAAGGAGAGTAACTTTGTCGGCAGTGAATCAGGCAAGTGTTGCTGCCACCCTCTCACCTACAAGGTAGTTAGAGTAACACTCTACAGCGTGGCAGTCTGGGGATGTGGTGACATGAAGTGTTGACAGGATCCTGTATGAACCTGACTGGGGAAGTGCATTCTACAGTCGGATGCTGTTTGGACAGGTCATCGGATCCATCTCTGTCTAGATCAATGGTTTTACTGACCAAGGTCATTCCCATAAATGATCCATGTTTATCCGAGTTTGTCAGAGTCCTCAACACCTCTCTTTTCCTTTTTTCGGTGGGGAGAAGGGGGGCGAGGTTTGAGACAGACAGGGTTTCTCTGTGTAGCCCTGGCTGTCCTGGAACTAGCTCTGTAGACCAGGCTGGCCTCGAGTGCACAGAGTGCTGGGATTAAAGGTGTGCTCCACCTCTGCTCAGGTTCCTCCCTTTTACTGGTTAAAGGATTTTATTTTTAATTGTGTGTATGTGTGAGTGCAGGTGCCCTCAGAGGTCAGAGGTGTCAGATCTTCCTACAGCTGGAGCTACAAGATGTTGGGAGCCACCTTATGTAGGTGCTGGGAATCCAATTCAGGTCCTCAGGGAGAACAGCAGGTGTTCTCAACCACTGAATCAGCTCTCCAGCTCCCCTCCTCCTCCCCTTCCTCTGCGCGCTCTCCCCCCCCCCCCCCCTCTCTCTCTGGAGACAGAGTTTCTCTGTATAGCTCTGGCCATCCTGGAACCCACTCTGTAGACCAGGCTGGCCTTGAACTCAGAAATCCGCCTGCCTCTGCCTCCCAAGTGCTGGGATTAAAGGCGTGCGCCACCACTGCCCAGGCTCTGCCTTCTCTTTCTGTGTTTGTGTGTGTGTGTGTGTGTGTGTGTGTGTGTGTGTGTGTGTGTGTGTGTGGATTTTTTTATTTGGTTTGGCTTGTTTTTTTGGTTTTTCGAGACAGGGTTTCTCTGTGTAGCTCTGGCTGTCTTGGAACTCACTCAGTAGACCAGGCTGGCCTCGAACTCACTAAGATTTTCCTGCCTCTGCTAGGATGGTTTTTTTTTTTGGGTTTTAAGACAGGGTCTCATGCATCCCAGGCTGGCCTCAAGCTCCTGATCCTCCTCTTTTCCTGTCCAAAATGTTGGTGTTAGAAGCACATACCATGCCCAAAAGTTGATTTCACTGGGTGGAGTATATGGGGCTTGGTGAGGAATAATCTTCTCTTTCCATGTGGTGTCTGCCATGAGCCTAAACCTGCCATTGTGTTAGATGCCTGCCCCTTAATGTTATCTGGTTCATTCACAGCTATATAAGTAGTAGATACAGGACCGGTCATGCCTATAAACTGGCACTCAGGAGTCTGGGACAGGAGGATTGTCAGAGTTTTAAGCCAATCTGCTCCATTTCATAAATTCCAGGCCAGCCTGGGCTATAGAATAAGATCCTGTCTTAAAACACACACACACACACACACACACACACACACACACACACACACACACCACACAGAAGAGTCAGGTTTGGCTGGGCAGTGTGGCACACGCCTTTAATCCCAGCACTTGGGAGGCAGAAGCAAGAGGATCTCTGAGTTTGAGGCTACCTGGGTCTACAGAGTGAGTTCCGGGACAGCCAGAGCTACATAGCATGTCTCAGAAAGCACAAAGGAAAACAGGACTTGGTGGTACACATCTCTAATCTCCTCATTCTAGGAGACAAAGGTAGGAGAATCTCTGAGTCTGTAGCCAGCCTGGTCCACCGAGTGAGTTCCGGGGTTCTATAGTGAGACCCTATTTCAGAATGGAAGGAAACAACTACAGGATAAGAGGCCAGTAAGATTACTCAGCCGGTAAAAGATCCCCGGTTCCCATATAAAAGTGGAGAGAGAGAGAGAGAGAGAACTCCACAAAGTTGTCCTGTCATTTGTCCCCCATGGCACATGCCTCTCCCATCACACACACACACACACACACACACACACACACACATTTATTTTTTATTTTATTTTGTGTATATTGGTGTTTTGCCTGCCTGTGTGTATGTCTGTGAACCATGTGTGTACTTGGCACTCCCAGAAACCAGAAGATAGCCTCAGATTCCCTGGAACTGGAGTTATAGGTAGTTGTGAGCCACCCCGTGGGCTCTGGGAGTCAAACTCACATCCTCTGGAAAAGCAACCAGTGCTCTTAACCGCTGAGCCATTTCTCCATCTCCTACAATAATGATATTTCTTCACAAGGAGCCAGTGAAATGGATCAGCTGGTAAGGGCACCTGCTGCCAAGCCTGCTGTCCTGCACACATGAAGCCTTGGGTTCAGTCCCAGCACCATATAAACTGAATGTGGTAGCCCTTGCCCACTTCAGAAAGTTAAGGTAGGAAGATCAGAGCCCAAGGTTATCCTTGACTGCGTCTGAGGCCGGCCTGGGCTCAGGAGACCCTCAGGTAGGAGACCCTGTTAAAAAAGGGGGGAGCAAGAGGAGGTTCCAAGCCATGGAGTATCAGTGAGTGCCTTATACCTGGCTTCCCCCTGCCCTGACCTAGAGAGCAGCGGGAGCTATTCAGAGATTGAGAACATTGAGCCTCAGTACACACCTGCTTTCTGGGGACACTCACTTCTTCCAGCAGGGCAGGAGATTGAACACAGAGGTTTGGAATGAGTTGTTAGCCATGGGTGTAAGTTTCTAGTCTCTCCTGGTCCTGCATCTCAGAAAAGCCAGTGGATATAAGAGGTATGGGTGTGGATTTGGGGGACACGGGCTCTAGATCAGTCTGGGCTCTGAGTTCCAGACTTGCCATTTTGTAGCGAAGGGCAAGACTAGCTCTGAACTTCCACCTGTACTGTTCTAAACTGAGGTAACCGTAACCTGTCTCTGTGTCATAAGGAAGCACTTTTGAATACAGAAGCTCAGAGGCAAAAGGTTCTACTAGTCTGAGATGCCGCGGGGCAGGAAGAGCCTGTGCCCTTCCTTGACGGTGGAGGAGCAGGATGGAGCAATGGTTCTGTTTGATCGTGTGGACTTGTTGCTCCTTGATCTGTAAAATGGGGGTAATGACAGCAGCTATCTCATAGGACTGTAAGAGTGTGACTTGAGGTGGGGCTGACTCATGAAGTGTATCCTCAGCTGTGACCTGGAGTCCCAGTCTGTGAGATGGGAAATTGGAAGAGGGTATTGGACTTCATAAGTATTTTGAGACTCCACAGAAACCCAGTTGGGGTGGACGACTGTGGTTCAAGGGCAGCCTGGACTACATAGATTCAGCCACATCCTGTGCCTTTCCCAAAAGAAGCCATTGGCCATCTGGGTTGGGGCTGGTAATCAGTTGGTGAATAACTTGTCTACAGTGGTGATTGAGAATTTGTGTGCAGGATGGGTAACTTCCTGGAAACGAGATAGATAGATAGATAGATAGATAGATAGATAGACAGACAGACAGACAGACAGACAGATAGACAGACAGATACTTTTTTGTTGTTTTGCTTTTCCAAGACAAGCTTTCTCTATGTATTTCTGGCTGTCCTTGGAACTCACTCTGTAGACCAGGCTAGTCTCAAACTCAGAAATCCGCCTGCCTCTGCCTCCTGAATGCTGGGATTAAAGGTGTGCACCACCATCACCCCGCCTAATATATATTTTATATATACTGGATATTGGATATATAATAAATCTAAAGATGACCCAGATTTCTGGAACCACCAGATGCTGGGTCTTGAGAGGACAGTACCAAATAGCATAAAATTCTGTAACAAATAATAAGAAGTGCATTAGGTCCCTCTGCCTTGAACCTGTTTCTTCCTGACCCCTCCCTAATTCGAGGCTGGTGGAGCTCTGGACTTTGGAATCAGAAATGTGGACCTTTTACCCCCTGCCTGAGAAGAGGGAGCCTGAGTTTCTCAGAGTCAGGTTAGCTCCTAAGTCGTCTTTGCTTTGGGGAGGGGGGCAGTTTCTGCAGCCCCAGCCGGAACCAGAGATGTGGGTTTTCAATTACACAATTAAATGCACAATTAGGCATAATTACCAGTGCTCCGAGCCCGAGACTGCTCATAACAGGCGTGTAATCTACTGCAGCCTCTGTTTATACTACGCAGTGCGCTCCCTAATGATGCTGAGATGCCTTCACACTGCACTGTTGCCATGGAGATGAGCCTGCCGCCACCATGCAAAGCCGACAAATGGTACTGTGGTCCCGGACCCCTGGATGGTTTCTACAGCCTCTGCAGCTACCTTGGAAGTGGAAGGGCTAGCTAGGTGGGTCAGAAGGGTGGGTCAGCCCTTCCTGTCCTCCAGCACTCCTCCCTGTACAAGCCAGGATCCACCAGGAGATCCTGAGTGGCCCTGAGCCACTAGGGAATTTCAGATCCCCTCGTCATCCAGCCATGAGCGGGATGATCCAGTTCTGTGGAAATCTGTTCCGGCATCTCTGAGTCATGGAGAGGCCAAGGTATGGACACTCCTGCTGTCTTGGCTTTCAGATTATCTGGCTCTGTGAACTTAGACAACCCCCTACTCCTCTCTAGAGCTCTGTTTCCCCACATATGAAATGAACCACATGGTCTCTCCATAGAAGTTCACCGGGGCATCTAGGACACTCCATGAGCTGTAGCTGCGCTAACAGCTCTAGCCCGTGGATCTACCCATGCATGGTGGATGGCTGGCATCTAGAGGACTACTGCAGCCACACCAGGTGGCAGCAAGGCTGGGATCCAAGCCCAAGGCCCTGGGCTTCACCAGGACCATGTCAAGTCAACACGGTAGCTTTACCTTTTCCCAGCTCAGGACTCTTAAGAATGGACAGACGCACCAAGCCTCATCTGACTGGTGCCCAAAGCCAGGGTTCCACATTGTGGCTTCTTTCAAAAGACAAAACCAAAATCCTGGGTATGAGTGTTTTACTTGTGTGTACATGTATGTGGTGTCTGCAGAGGCTAGAAGAAAAATCAAAGCCCCTGGAACTGTAGTTGCAGACAGTTGTGAGCCACCATGTGGGTGCTGGGAACTGACCTGAGTCCTCTGGAAGAGGAGCCAGTGCTCTTAACCTATGAGTCGTCTCTCCAGCCCCTTACACTGTGGCTCTTAGCAGAAGTAAAGGCAGGCTTAAAGATTTCCTTCCATTAGTGTGCCCTGAGGTTCCCCCACTGTCCCCATCTGGCCTGGCCCAGCTGCTCAGAAGGTGAGGTGGCTCCCGTCCCTCTGTCAGACCCAGCACTGTGCTGTGATCCTGAAGAAAACTGGATCCAGTTACCCACCTAGCCAGCCCTGTGTAGGTCATTAGAAGCAGAGCGTCCTTGTTATTGTTGAGTCTCTTGTAGCTTGACTAGCCTAGAGTTTGGTAGCCAAGGGGTGACCTTGAACTCCCGACCTGCCTGCTCCCACCTCCCAAGTGCTGAGATTCCAGGTGTGTACCACCACACCTGGCTTTTCTTTTTGGTTTTGCGCTCTTTTCCTGTCATTGAAGACATTATTATATATATTTATTGTTATTGCATGTGTGTGTATGATGTATGCCACACTGCACATGTGGAGGTCAGAGGACAACTTTATGGAACTGGTTCTATGCCATTTCACTGGCCCAGGAATGTGTGTGTGTGTATATGTGTTAGCCCACCTGAGTATGTGTGTGTCACATACATGCAGGAGCTAGAGGAAGCCAGGAGGAGAATGTATCTAATCCCCTGAAACTGGAGTTACAAGTGGTTGTGATCCAACCCAGATCAAGTGCTTTCTTTAAAAGCCAGCTCTTGCCTTTAATCCCAGAACTTAAGGAATTTCTGAGTTCAAGACCAGCCTGGTCTACAGAGTGGGTTCCAGGGCTACACAGAGAAACCTTGTCTGAAAAAAAAAAAAAAAAAAAAAAAAAAAAAAGCCAGCTCTCCATCCTCCTCCCCACTCACAATATTATCTGTGAGCACCTACTATGTGTTAGCTCCTAGGAACACAGATAGGTTAAACAAAGTAGGCCACTTAATTTGATCAGAGAGCCTTGAAACATTGTAACTTGGATGGGGTTTTGTTTTTTTTCTTTTGTGCTGAGCATTGAAGTAGACCCTGGCTCTACCTGAGACCAACACTTCCAGCACTACCTACCCTTAGCAACCTGGTCCATAACACAGACAGCAGTTTGTTGATTGCACAGTGCTGGTGGTGTTGGCAATCCTGTCGCTGGGTGCTGGTTGCTAGAATGAGAGTTATCTGCCCTTCTGGAACCTTTGCCATGCTCCCTGCCATTCCCACTTAATAGATGGAGCAGCTTGAGGCCCAGAGGCTTAAGCACCCTCCAGGGCCTCATAGTCCCTCAGGGGCAGAGCAGACATCCAGGGACCACTCCATTCTCACTCCACCCAGGTGCCCTTTCTCTGGAGCATCCTGCCAGCTTCCCCCAGAGAACGCAGCGTTTGGTTGGAGGGTCAGTTAGTTGCCCATCTGGCAAAGCTTAGGACTGTTCTAAATTTACAATTCCCTAATTGGCAAGTGAAAAAACTAGACTTTCTCTCTCTCCTTTCTCTCTCACTTTCCTTATTTATTTATTTATTTTGGAGTGTCCATAAACAACTCTGCCCTGGTGCTAAGCAGAAAAACCAAAGCCTAGAGATGATTTGCCCAAAACTGCCTCAGTTAGGGTTAGCACTGAAACTGAGACCCAAGGAAACTTTGGGACACTTGTATCAGTCCTCCTCAGAAGCCCTTCCAGTTTACTGTAAGGTGAGAAGGATCTGTTGTTTGAGATGAAATGACGTGTAACCCAGCCCTAAACTCACTGTGGGTGACAATGACCTTGAACTCCCAATCCTCCAGCCTCAGCCTCCAGAGTGCTGGGGTTGCTGGTACAGCCACCAGTCTGTTACAGGGTAAGAGGAGTCTGTCAGCGGCCTATGTGCACGTTTGTACACACGCCAAGCTGCACAGGACTGCAGACTGAAGCATTTGCGGGGCAGACTCTGGCACGGCGAGATTTGTGGATCAATAAACATCCTTTTTTGCTTCCTCCTTCTTCATTTATTCATGAACTCTGAACTCCCTGGCTCCCAAGAAACCGCCTGGAAGAAAGCAATTAGAACGTAATTAGAGCCACTCCTATCGCCAGCAGGGTGGGGCGGCCCTGGGAGTTCCCTGTAGCCCCAGCTTCTGCAGCCTGTGCACACTCAGCTTCTGCTCACCCGCAGAGACAGGGAACACCCTCAGCTGGGACAAGGACCGCTCTCAGAGGAACTCAAGTGCTGCTCCGGGCTCGGGAGAGGGCTCTCTGCATTGATGCCATGCATCTCCTATGAGGAGCCTCCCAACGGTCTATGTGCTGAGCTCTTGGGCTCACCCTACCAGGGATCCCCAGCCATACGTTGCTAGAAAACTAAAAGGCCCCATGGCTCCCGCTTTCCAGCAAGCCCGCTTAGCACACCATAGCGAATGAGGACTGCCAGGATGGCAGAGCGTTATAAATCACCTGGAGGGAGCCATTTACCAGCCAAGGCTCCATTCACTGCCAAATGATTAATATTAATAATAAGCTGGGTGTGATGGTGTAGGCCTGTAATCCCAGATCTCTGGGGACCAGGACAGGAGGATGGAGAGGTTGAGGCCAGTCTAAGCCATACAGTAAGACCTTGTCTCCAAAACCAACAGAGGTAGCACTTGGGAGATGGAAAAGCAGGAAGTCCATAAGGCACATGCCAGCCTCGTCTACATAGAAAGTGTGAGACTATCCTGAGAGATGGGCTACATAAGACCCCCATCTCTAAAGCAAGCAATTATAAGAAAAAGTAATAAGGGGGCCATTGGCCAATATTTACTCAGCTCCTTTGTGTTGTTGTCATTTTGTTTCGAGATAGTGTGTCACTACTTAGCACGGCTGGCCTGGAGCTTGATATATACTAGATGGCTTCCAACTCCCAGAGATCTGCCTGTCTCTGCCTCCCTAGTGCTGGAACTAAAGACATTGCACACCATGCTCAGCTTATGAGACATTTCTGAGCTGAGACATTTCGGCTTATAGGACATTTCACCTGGTCACCTCCATGATGACCCCATGATGACCCCACTAGTGAGGAGAAGCCACCAGGATTCCATGCACCAACTCCGTGAGGAACAGGAGGACAAAGGCAGAGCTGGCTGGCAGAACCCTTCCTCCAGCTCCGTTTTCTCACTTTTCTGGTAACCTTGGGTGGTAGCACCATGGTGCAGACGTTGACTGTGATCTGCAGATGGGGAAACTGAGGCTCCGGACGTGACAAAATCTGACCGAGGTTGGGCCCACATCATCCTGAGCTCCCTTGCTGAGAGCCTTGAACATTGTTTAGTGTGCCCTTCCTTGGGACTGGCACATCTCTGTTCCGCTTCCAGTGCCCTGTGCCCCACCTCTGGCTTGAGTCATCATCCCCAGACTGGCCGCTGCCCTGACCCCAGCATCCTTGGCAAAGGAAGGCCAAGGTCTAGAGGATGAAAGGCCCTGGCCTCTTGAGGGGAGGTCAACATGGCTACCAAGGTTGTAGCCATGGAGATAGTCTCTCTAGCCCATGGTCCAAGACCTGGTGGGGAGAGAAAAGAAGCCGCCTGGGACCTGGATGGACAGAGCTGGTCGGCCCCTGATAACACAGTCTCAGGGGCTGGTAGTTAATGGAGTTCCTTTTGCAAATGGAGGTCTCTGTTGGGGCACCTAGAGACCACTAGTCTTCCTTCTTCTCTTTCCCTTTCCTACCTTAGGGGAAGTTGCCATGACAACTAGCTTCCTATCATTGACCTCTCTGTGAGACCCTGCCCCTTTTCTCTGAGTGACAGGTAGTCACCCTGGCAACAGGCCTTAATCCCCAGCAGGGGCCCTGTGACTTGCCGAGGCCTCTCCCTTTCAAGTAGAAAGCTACATTTTGCAGCAGGCTGTGCCTCCAGCCAACTGGAGGTGGGACCTCTACAGTTTACCTGCCCCTCACCAGCAACCCCCGATCCAGCTGATCCATCTTCAACAGCTGCCAGAGGATCTTAATGGGATACCATGACTACCCTGTCTCTCTCTGCCTAAAACCTGCCATGGCTCCTCATTGCCTTCCTGCCTTCCAGTGAAGCCTGAAGCTACCTTCTCAAACTTGAGTGGGCGACAGGATTGCTCAGAGGGCTTGCGGATTTCTGAGAGGTGGGGTGGTGGTATATGTCTGTAATCCCAGCATCTGGAGATTGGGCAGGACAATCTCCAGATGGCTAGCCTGGACTACATAGAGTTCCAGGCCAGCAAGACCTACATAGATAGTGGCTGAGCAGTAGTGGCACATGCCTTTGATCCCAGCACTTGGGAGGCAGAAGCAGGCAGATTTCTGAGTTCGAGGCCAGCCTGGTCTACAGAGTGAGTTCCAGGACAGCTAGGGCTACACAGAGAAACCCTGTCTCGAAAAAAAACAAACAAACAGAGAAAGCTACATAGTGAGATCTTGTCTCAAAGAAACAAAATATTTCTAGATCTCATCCCCCTAGAACTCCTGGTTTAGTAGGTCTGGAGTGGGACCCTTCCATTTACATTTCTAACAGTTTCCCAGGTGGCAATGCTGGCGACTGTGGTCCACCCGGGCTGTCCTACTGAGCTTTCTTTTTTTCCATTTATTTTGAACATGCTGGGGTGTGTTTGTGTGTTCACGCATGTGTGTGCTCACCATGGCTTTGCCCATGAAGGCCAGAGGACAACTTTTGGCGGTTGCTTCTTCTTCTAGCTTGTAGGTCTTAGGGATCTAACTCAGACTGTCAGTCATTCTGTCCTGGCAGCATTTTACTGGCCCTCAACTACAGTCTCCACTTCCCACCATATCCCTGTCCCCACATTCAGCTGTGCTCATCTGACCACCAAGTCATCATCACCTTTGCGGTCGCTCGCAGTCTCCTCCCCATCTGCTAGGCCAGCGGATCCATCTCTTTCTCCTTGACTCCCTGCTCCTGCCTCTTCCCCAGGTTTAAATGGGATCCTATCCCAGAGCCTTGGCACTGAGCATAGCCCGCTGAATGCCTTTGATGACGACAGGGTACTTGAGTCAAGGGCTTCATGGATCATTTGGCTGGTGACACACTTGCTGGTCACACTCTGTGCCAGGTGCTGGGGTTCAGAGGTGCCAGTGGCAATGCGGAGATAACCATGAGTACTGGACCAGAAGAGAGAGGGATGCAGAGCAGAGGATGTAGCTCAGGCAGGAAGGTGCTTGCTTGGCATGCGTCAAGTCCTGAGTATAGTTCAGCATAGCATCAGTGGTAATCCTAGCCCTAAAGAGGAGAATGCAAGAGGTTCAGAAGCTCAGGGTCATCCTCAGCTGCAACACTGTGAGTTCAAAGCCAGCCTGGGCTTCATGAGACTGTCTCGCAAAACAAAAGAAAGGGCAGGCAAGATGGCTCAGGGGGTAGAGAGACTTGCTGAGGAGTTCTTGCCCCTGCCCCTCCCCCCACCCCACCCCTACCCCTCCCTCCACCCCCACTCTCTATAGTTAGGTTCCTGGAACCCAAGTAAATGTGTCTTGGGAGAGCTGATTTTTACAAAGCTGTCCCCTGACTTCCACATGTGTGCCATGTCACACATACACACAGGTGCACTTGTACAACAATTCTGAAGGAAAAGAAATGGAAATGAAGACACATGGGAGGGGCTTCTTAGATGCCCAGGGAGGTCAGCATGGGGCTGAGAAGTCTGTGTAAGGAGGGTACAGACCTTCTCAGGCCAACTAAGGAGCAAGCTAGATCAAACAGAGGAGTTCTCTGGGCCATACTTGTTCTGGGGTGGAGCTGGGACTTGAACCTGGTATTCCTAGATCTGAGTTCCAAGCTCTTCAAACCCTGCACTGCCCCCATGTAACCTGAGACTTTCTCCTCCTCCTCCTCCTCCTCCTCCTCCTCCTCCTCCTCCTCCTCCTCCTCCTCCTCCTCCTCTTCCTTCTCTTCCTCTTCCTTCTCTTCCTCTTCTTTCTCTTTTTCCTCTTCCTCCTTCTTCTTCCTCTTCTTCTTTTCTGTTTTTTTTGAGACAGAGTTTCATACCACTAAGTCATGAAACAAAATAAAGCATACTTTATTTAGAGGTTTGTTGTCTTCATTCATAACTTTTATTTTTGGATGTTTTTTTAGAAAAGGGTCTTGCTATGCATATGTAACCCAGACTGGGGAGGGACTTAGTATGAGGCTGGTCTCACACCTGCAGGGATCATCCATCCTATCCCTTCAGAGTCCCAGAATTACAGACAGGGTCCATTATGACCAGCTGTTTGTAACTTTTAAATGTTCAGATACGAATAAATATGCAAACCTCTGTTGCTAGTCTTTCCCCAGATATTAAGGGAAGGACTGGACCTGGGAGTAGGGTGCAGGCATAGGCTCTCCCAGGGGCTTGAGCAGCCTCAGGCACTGCCAGCTGCTCAGCCTGTCACTGCCTGTCTGCTGGTCAGTGGTCCTGTAAGCCTTCTAAGTGGACTGCTGTCCCCAAGCTGCCACAGGCTGTCATCCCCAAGACAGGCCACCAGGGACAGGCATCCTCTACTGAAGTGAGGAGCTGTCTGAGGCTGAGCTTGTGGGAACCTGGGCTCATCCAACAGGAAGTGGGGCATAGCAGGGGTGGAGAGGTGTGGCTTATGAAGGCTCACTAGGGTCCAGTGCTTGATGAGGGACCCACGTGTGCCCCTCCCCACCACCCAGCTGCCCTGGACAGTGGCCTGCTCCCCGACCATGAACTGTAGCCATTGTTCAGCCTTCCTGAGCCAGTCCATTGTCCATCAAGTGGAGGGGCTGATTAGCCACACCTGGCACCTAGGTTTTTGTCTTCTTGATTCAGTGGCTTTGACTTTTACATTTATCTGTTTGCTTGCTTGCTCTTTGATATTGTTTCAGTTAGGGTTACTATGGCTGTGATCAAACACGATGACCAAAAACATCTTGGGGAGGAAAGGGTTTATTCAGCTTACACTTCCACAACACTGTTCATCACCAAAGGAAGTCAGGACAGGAACAAGGCGGGACCTGAAGGCAGGAGCTGATGCAGAGGGCACAGAGCATGCTGTTTCCGGCTTCCTTATAGAACCCAGCTCCACTAGCCCAGGGTCACACCACCCACAATGGTCTAAGCTCTTCCCCAGCAATCGCTAATCAAGAAATTACTCTTAAGGCTTGCCTACAGCCAGATCTTTTTCTTTTAAACTTTTTATTGATTCTTAGTGAACTTCACATCTTGCACCCCAATCTGACTCATCTCCCCATCCCTTTATATCCACCCTATATCTTCACAGTGCCCCCACCCCGAAAAACAACAGGGGAAAAAAAATCTCATCATGAAGCTGTAGTGTGTCATGGTGTGTCCCACAGAATACCCTTTTGTCCACACTTCTTTACTTGGAGATGTTCGTTCCAATGACTCATTGGTCATTCCAATGATTCATTGGTCTGATACAAGGCCTCTGGCTTCGGCTACACCATCAATACTGGATCCTTACCAGGACTACTCTTGGATATCCTGTTCTTGCCCCGTGTCATGGAGATCCTGCGGCTTCTGATCTGTAAGACTGACCCTTTCACGTGCTCCAGCAGTTCATAGATAGGTAGATGTTGGGTGGGAAAACTCAGAGCCCTGGATCTGGGCCTAGGTGTCAGCTGAGGTCAGCCCACCAGCTCTCCTGCATCCACACCACAGGGGTGAGCTCTCCAGCAATGCCCCGGCTAGCTCACCCAATGCTGCAGCCTACAAGGGGCAGAGGCAGCTTTCCCACTCTCATGCCGCTCTCATGGTGTTGGCTCACTCACACCCACACCACTAGGGGTCAATCCACTCCTCCGACTGCTGTAGGTGGTGAGGGGCAGAGCCAGCTCTCCCTCAGCTCAGTCCCCAGCCCTCTCCCCTGCTGCCTGCCTGCCAAGGTTAGGGCAGGGCAGGAATCTTACCCACACCACAGCACAGCAGAGACACAGGGCCATCTCACCAGCACCCCTGGGCCAGCTCCACTGTGCTACCTAGGCAAGGTGCAGCTAGATACAGCCAGATGTTATGGAGGCATTTTCTCTGTTGTGGCTCCTCCTCTCAGATGACTATAGCTTGTGTCAAGGTGATATAAAACTACCCAGCACAAGTCGCGTGCATGCACATGGTGCAGCTTACACACATCGATTATCTCCTCCTCCATGAAAGACCTGGGGACTGAACTTGGATCATCAACCTTGGCAGCAAACACTGTTACCCACTGAGCCATTTCTCCTGATGGAACTCTGTAGCCCAGGCTGACCTCTTGCCTCAGGGTTATAGATGTGAGTTACCATGTCCAGCTGGCATTTAACTAAGGCTTGGCAAACAGTGCCTATCGTCATATTGGCCTTAATACACCACCATCACCACCAGGCCCTCTGAGGTATGTTTGTGAAACCTGTAGTCATGACTGCTGGATATTTTTCCCAGGCACAGGGTCCTGGGATACAAGAAGGGTCCCTGATACCCTGACAGCATCCCTGTAGCACAGACCCAGAGAAGGGGTAAGTTCCAATGCCTATCTCCTTTCCTCATTACTCCAGGGGAGCATGAGGGCTCTGGCATCAGGGGTCCCTTAAGGACTTTCCTAGAAAGTTCATGCCATTTCTATTGTGGATCCAGTTAAGAGCACAATTTTAGACAATACCTGGGCGACTATGGGCAGGAGTCTGCTGTTCAACCTTTATTCTGTGGTCTTGGTGCTTCTGAGAGGGTTCATGGGGAAGGGCAGATGGTCCACAGCCAGGAAGTCTCACTGAAGAAGTCATAGGATCATAGACATTCCTGGGAGAGAGAGCTCCAAGCCACTGACACCTATGAACCCAGGAAGGGTTTCCTACATGGAGAGACACTGGCCCAGCTGACGAGTGTGAGTGTGGTAAGAGCTGGGACTTCCAGCCAGAGACCCTGGTGGAAATCCTCAGAGCCCTGTGGTCTTAGCTGATGACTCTGTGTTTCAATTTTCCAAATACAAAGATCGAGTTTGCCCGCATGTCTGTGACAGATGGATCGAGCTTTCTAGAACCAGGAGACACGTGGCTTAGGGTGTTGGCCGTTACTGTCTCTTCTTGGCACTCTGGAGCAATGAGCCCAACTCAGTGTTAGCACACACAGTAGACTCCATGAAGCAGGCCTCCCTTACCTGTTCCCTTGGCCTCCTGTCTAGCCAGACTTCCCCCAACCCCAAATAGATTCTGGCCCAGCACTCTGGCTCAGGGCCAGGAACTGATTGCAAGAAGTGGCTGGGCTCTGTCCCTTTTGCCCCTCTGACACTCCTCTTCAATCTCCAAGCCTGCCCAGGGCAGACTGTAGGTGTCTGGTTAGGAGCTTGGGCTCTGGCCGTACTACCACATTCCTGAAAATTACCTCGCTTAGCCCTGAGATCTCAAGCCTGCCTTCCACTGAAGGGTGGGGTGACGACCCTTCGTTTGTAGTTGGGCGGGCTGAATGAGATAGATGGGGTATGCAAGTGCTTGGCACCAAGCCCGATACCGGCAGTGCGTGCAGAATCTTAGCCGCCGTCATTATGCCGTGTTCAAGTTCAAAGCGGAAATCTGTCAAGCCCACTCAGTGGGATATCCCCTTGGGATGCCCTGTGCAGCCCTCCCTTCTCCCGCAGCCCCATCTCACACTCCTGCCCACAGACCCCCAAATAACTTTTCACAGGGCCAGACTGGGATGAAGCACCCCACCCCCCTGTGACAGGTGGATAACCAGGGAAAGAGGATGTGGGAGACACTCCCTCCATTTTTTATCATTTTATCTTAATGCTAATGACTCTAACACCTCTGCAGTAAACCTTCAGCCTGTGGAGGGTGAGGGCCGTGCAAAAGAAAGAGTGCCAAGGGATCAGGCTCCCTCAACCCCTCAAGCCTCCACAGTCTCATCCATCCCACAGGGCTAATACTAACATGTCCCAGAGCATTGTAACCGACAGTCCGCACGCACCTTTCAGGGCTGTCCAAATGTGGGTGTCTGCTGGGATCCCTGCCCCGGCTGGAGCCGTTACTTTGTTACTTTGGGATCCTGGGGTGGAGGGGCTTCTGTGCATCTTTGCCTGCTGGCTCCTGACACCCAGGGCTGTTGCTGGGCAGAATTCCCCACCTGGCTCTC
>JADRCD010197870.1:0-13445 GCA_019843815.1 Montemys delectorum
GTGCCCTTTTACATCTGTGTAGGAGACCACTGAAGCATTCACTAGATCCTTGTGTTTGCATCAGGAACTATCTACTTCCCAGTGAATATGTGTTCCTTTCACAGTCATATGCATATGCATATACATATATGTACACATATACACATATACATACATATATATACATATATATGTACTTTCAAAAATATTTTAACAACCTAAAATAAACCCAAGGATATGAAGAAGTTTGCCCATCCACACAGAGTGAAACACATCCAACTTTCACAGGGGAAACAGGGGAAAAGGCTTCTTGTTTTAAGCCTGGATCTGATGTTCTCCTTGCTGGGAGTTAGAGGCCGGTGGATTAGGAACAGCAGGAGAGCCATTTTCAGATGAAGCCGTTGATGCTTTCATGGAAATGTTCCAGGCAGATTCCTAAGCTGCAGAAGACATCCTGCCTTTTGACAGCTTAAATATGTTAGGATCATAATTTTATCTTGTGACTTCTTCAACAGAAAGAAAATTTCTCTTTTCTCTTATTTATTCTTTCACAATTTCATGCACAAGGATCATGTACTTCAGTCATAAGCCCTATTGTCTTTTCTCATCTCACTCCCCCTCCCTCTTAACCCCTCTTCTCAGCAAGTCTTTTCTCTTGCTTTTGTGTCTTTTTGAAACTTTTTCTATATTTTACCCCACTCCATTTAATTCGGGTTGATTGAGTGAGCAGGGGTGAGACCTGTTTATCTGAGCCAGGCCATTTACCAATGTCTATACCACTGAAGAGTGTGACTCTGCCTTTGCCAACAGCCGTGACCCTGCCTTTGGCAGCTCAGGGAAGCATGGAGTCCTTTGAGTCCCTCCCAGTCTCCGTTGTGGAATGTTAATGGATCTTGTCTTGTTCAGGTCTTCTGCAAGTAGCCATTCACTGCTGTTACGTGTTCATGAGTACAGTAGCCACAGCATGTTCAGAAGTCAGCATTCTACAGCACCACTTCCCATCGTGGGGCTCTTGTATTCTTTCCACGAGAACTTTTGACCCATTACATGCCTCTGCATTACTCATTGCAAACAGAATCAAGAAGGGCTTTTTCTAGTGACCAGATGACCAACTGAAAGAAACAGGTGTGCTATTTTTTTCTCATCTAATAAACTCCAGTTACTGTGCTGGAGCATGAAGGATCTTATAACCCAATTAAAAATCATACCTTTGACAATTAGAGGTTTGATTTACAGGCCAAATATGTGTTTTTCAAGTTACCAAGAACTGTTTTTCCTCTCTTGGTCTTTCCCTCTCTTCCACAGCCTATGCATTATATCTTAAAAATTGGTTTGCTCCTGTTGTGAATTACGTGTGGATGAATGCATTCAGCCAAGCCTACATACTGTATTAACTCTCATCCCAGCTAAGTTCATATTAGATAAGAATGAAGGTCTTAGATGAGCTTTCACATTATTGTCTATCCATGCTGCCTTATTTGAAAGCTGAGAATTGCTAATACAAAATGCTGTCAGTGTGAACAATGGAAATTGGTTATCTAGATCTATTGCTAATATGACCTACAAGTCCATATAAGGCTATTGGTCAGAAAATACCTTGAAGTTTCCAAGTATATATATGCCCCAAAGTACTTTTCTCACAGCTAGTCAATTATGTCATCTGCCTAGATAATGGCTGAACTTCCAGAGGACAACTAGCAAGGTATCGTGAACATGTTCAGATGAAATTTGGGTAGAGTTTTGAAGGATGTCTTCATTTCTACAAGACTTTTTGAGACCTGTGCTAACAAATGGCATGTGTCACTTCCATGGACTCAGTTGGCCCAATCAAGTCACAAACTCTTGTATAAAGAATGGAATAAACTTCCCTACTGTACAAGTCTGGGAATCTCTACACAAACCACTCAGACACCAATCTCAGTCAACGAGGAGTAGTTTATTGAACACTGCATCCCAAGACTGATAGATCAGGGACGTGATTTAGGCTCGGTAGCTGCACCATGACCCCAAGTTAAGGTTCTTCAGGGCTTTTTAAGCCTGAGATCTACAAACATCTATGTGAAGTTATTCTACCAATCAAGATTTAGGGATGGGGGACTTCTTTAAGAAAATGTCTTTGTTATACACATATACTACTCCCATTGGTTGGGGGATTCGACTATGGCAGGGGACTTGCCTTGTCTAATATTCATGTCTTAACTTGCCATCCAAGATGGAACTTGCCTAACATTCATATCTTACTTTCCAACCAGGATGTCAGTTGCCACATACATGTCTCTTTCTGTCATGTAGGATGTCAGTTCCCAAGGAGGTCTTAGGAACTTAAACATTACTTGATCACTATTCAAAATGGAAGTCTTATTCCAAGTAGTTTCTTATATTGGTAATGTGTCTCTCTTATGTTAGGGTCCATCTCAGGGGCAGATTATTAAAGCTAATACCATAAAAGCTTACACACAGATGCAGAAAGTGGTGCTGTGTGGTTGGTTTGGGTCCAAGCTGATTATGGCTAACTATACAAAGCAGTTCTACTGACTTCTATCATGATTTGTTTCAAGGGCACAAAACATAACAGAATATGAGCAGAAACACATGAGAAAGTTCCTTATAATGGCAGTCTATCCAGGTAATAGTTACCTAGTCCTTAACATTTTGCCTAGGCCTCAATATTTTACCTAGGCCTTAACATTCCATCTAGGCCTCAATATTTTCATAGGCCTTAACATTCCATCTAGGCCTCAGTATTTTCGTAGGCCTTAACATTCCATCTAGGCCTCAGTATTTTACCTAGGCCTTAACATCCATCTAGGCCTCAATATTTTACCTAGGCCTTAACATTCCATCTAGGCCTTAATATTTAACCTAGGGGGATGAGGGAAGTAGGGGGATGTGGGCTGAAAAATACCATTGTAAAGGTATGTGAGTATGGAAAGGAGAGTAATTGCAGCCATTCCACAAAGTACCACAGCTAATAAAGTTGGGAGCCCACTCAATTAGCTAAAATAAAGTTGTACCTTTTTAAAAAGAGCATTGTGGAGAGATAAGGAAATAAAGAGACCTGGGAAAGACTCTGTGCTGGCAAAGCCATTTGCAAATGCAGAATAGTCTTCATTGGAGAGGGAGAAGCTAGAGAGATCATGCCCCCATCTCTCTAGGGTAACAGCTGCCTTGCCATTTCTCCATAGCTCTGTGAATCTGAAATCTTTAGCTAAAGCTTTGGAGAGATTCATTCTGATGTAGACATTCCAGTCTGGCCACCAGCCATCACTGAGTTTGGAAACCAAGTTGCTCAGTCGGAGATGCTTATCATTTTATACCTCTTGCATGTTTACTGGGTGCCTATATAGGGAGAAGACGTTACACATGTGGTCTTCTTTGATTGGATAATTAAACAGCCCTCTGAGACAGCATTCCTCCACATTCTACATGTGTAATTTCTGAGGCTTGCATCTTTCTAGCATCCAGCTGGAGGCCGCAGACCAAGGAATTGGCACGAGGACTCTTTAACTGCTGCGTGGCATTCCCAGTGTCACCCTTAGCTTTACCCTTCTGAGTTACAGTATTTTGAGTATATGTGTATATACTATATATAATATATATGCATATGTATATACTATATATATATGATATATACATATAGTATATACTATATATACACACATATATACTATATGTGTATGTGTATATATATGTATTATGTGTGTGATATGTACTTTTTATTGTACATGTGTACTTACATGTTCATACTTCATACATGTGGAGTCCAAAAGTAAATGTTAAGTGTTTTTCCTCACTAGTTCTCCATCTTATTTTAAGAAGGGTACCTCACTGAATCTGAAACTTATCAGTTGAAGCAATCTGGCTGGTCAGTGGCTCTGAGAGAGCTCTCTATCTCTGCCTTGAGTCCCTGTGCCCACCCTAGCAGTATAGCCTTATAGACATGCCTGGCTTTTCGGGTTGGCTCTGGACTCTGAACTCAGGTGTTCATGTTGTGTACAAGTACCTTACATCTCCCCAGCCTTACCATGTTTCTCTTTTATGCTTAATACTTAAAAGTTAGAAATACTAATATCAAGCCAGGTATTATAACCCATGCCTTTAATCCCAGCATTTGGGAGACTAGGAAGGCAAATTTTTGAGAGTTCAAGGCCATTTAGAGCTGCATAGGGAGACCCTGCCCTCCCCCACCCCACCCCACCCCACCTCCACCAAAGAAAAAAACCGCAAATATCAAAACAAACCTATTGGGAAATAATTGTTCTATTACCCAAAAATGAACAAAACCAATATTCCCTTAGATCCTCCAGCATATTTAAATGATTATATGTGGATTTCCAATTCGATAAATGGTAGAAAGCATTAAAAGTATTAAAATTATACTGGCAAACTAATATCTACCAATAGTAAATTTACTTTTCTAAAATTTGATTTCCCACAAAACTTCTTAAGAATGTATGAGGTGGATTGAAAGGATTCCCTTGGAGAAAATTTTCTTCATACAGTTAAGTGCCAATAATCTGAGACTTTGTGCCCTGCTGAGTGTTTTGTAAACCCACCTGTCCCATAGTATCAAACCCACGACGACAGAGATCACCAACCTCTTCACCACCTAGCTGAATGTGAACGCTAGCTCTGCAGCCTTGGGCTCACACCTCTCTTTCTCTTAACAGTATAATGGGATTAATAATGCTTACAAAGCTATAAATATTATAGGAGATCTTGTAAATCAAGTGGTTCAGATGCTAAGCGCTCTGTCATCTATCTATTTCTCCCTGTCCAACAAGAGCTAGCACAAAGCTGGACAAGCCGACTGCCATGCGATGCAGGTCATGCCTCTCTCTGGCCTCCCATGCTGTGTATACCAAAAGGGTGGTGGGAAATTGTACTCGTTGGACACAGTGTGAACCCCAGGCCAATCTACTGTCACACTGCCTAGCCTTGACTCAGTCCCAGGCCAGGCGCTTTATCATTTTGAGCTTCACTTCCTTCTACCCCTGAAGAGGAGATTCGAGGGAGACTACTTTTCCTCTAAAGCCAGGAGACAGCTATGTAAGAAACCCTACCATAGGGTTCGTCCCCTTAGGACGAACAACAATTACTAACTAGTACCCTCAGAGCTCCCAGGGACCCAACCACCAATCAAGGACTATACAGGTTGGGACTGAATGTTCTGGCAGCATGTGTATAGTAGAGGATTGCAAATTCGATCATCAATAGGAGTAAAGGACCTCGGCCCTGTGAAGGTTCTGTGCCCCAGTGTAGGGGAATGCCAGGGCCAATAAGTGGGAGAGGGTGGGGTGGCAGGCATTGGGAGGGGGGAGGCAAAAGGGGTTTGTTCTTGTTTTTGTTTGTTTGTTTGTTTGTTTGTTTTGGAGGGGAAAATGGGAAAGGGAAAATGTACATGTAAATAAAGAAAATACCTAATTTAAAAAAAAAAAAAAGAAACCCTAACATGTGCTTGGTGTTTCTCTGAGATCCTTGTCTTGTTCCCTTTGGTACTGATGAGAAAACATACATTTTCAATATATCTAGGCAAGTAAGAAAAAAAAAAAAGGAGATGTTCATTATTTTCTCAGTGACTTTGTTTTTGTTTGAGGGACTTTCCTCTTGTGTGTCTTTGAAGCCCAGTACAATCGCAGATGTGAACACAGGCTACCAGTGTCTGCCCAAGCACCATTTAGAACAAACATTAGGGAGAGGTGACAGATGCCCAGAGCAGGCTTTGGGCACCCTGCCTAGTCTGTGCCCGCTGAATAATGTTAGACCATCTGCAGTGACATCCCAGCCTTTTCCTGAAGAGTGTGGACTGACTGAGAGAGTGACAGCATGTGGAGTGCTCCATGCGGCCTCTGCTCTCCCTCTAATCTGCCAGATCCCATTCCCGCAGTGCAGGCTGTAGATTAAATGGGCTGCAAGGGTCCATCCGGAGCTCTCCTTCCTGCTGGTGAGCAGTGATCCTGTGTGCCCTTTGAAAGAGTATCTTCCAGCATCCAAAGGGCAAGTAGTTTGAAACCATCAAATTCATGATCCTTAGCCTTCTGGGGGCCCCTGGACAGTATTTAGAGTTTTGTACAGTTGTAGTTCTGTCCCTTGAAAATGCTGGAGCCATTAGTCCCACCACATGTACTCTTTGATTTAGTCCCTGGGAGCTCTGAGGGTACTAGTTAGCCCTTGGCCCTGTGAAGTTTCTATACCCCAGTGTAGGGGAATGCCAGAGTCAGGAAGCAGGAGAGGGTGGGTTGGTGAGCAGGGGAAGGGGGGAGGGGACAGAGGTTTTTTTGTTGTTGTTGTTTTTGTTCTTGTTTTTTTATTTTTATTTTATTTTATTTCATTTCTCTTTTTTGGAGGGGAAACTAAAAAGGAGATATCATATGACATGTAAATAAAGAAAATATCTAATAAAAAAAGAAAATTCATATACACCCAAAATTTAGCCAGTCTCAGACTTCCACAATCCTCTGCTCCCCAGATTTAGAATATAGAACAGTAAACAAATGTAATGTTAAACCCTTTTGAAACCGAGTACTTATGTCACAGCAAAATTTTTAGTGAATTAAGTGGTGTTTGACTCTCTGTTCTTATGAGAAAGTATTTTTAAAAATGGAAAGGAAGAAACCTGAGCAAGTGGTATCATCGATTGTTTTACATAACTACACTTGGGACAGAAGTATAAAACAAACAAAATTGACATTGTTGGCAAGAAACAAACAGAACCACCATTAGAAAGTGTTCACCTTTTAGTGCGATATGCCCTCCATTACCCAGCATACAAACACATACACACAAACACACATACAGACACCCACATGCACACACACACACACACACACACACACGCACACACACACACACACACACACACGCATACACACACACACAGTGACTGACTGCACAGGACCATGTTTGCACATTCCTCACATAAACATGTAAAACAATCTGGGCTAAAGATAATATTATATCTATAGTTTGTTTTCAATTATTGAGGAAAAAGTACACCTACATTCACAAAACAGGTACAAAAAATATCAGTGATTTTGCATAAGTGGCAAAAACATGACAATTCTGAAATTTTCCTTGAATTGACATTTCTAGTTATAAAAAAAAAAAAACTTTAAAAACGAACAAAGGCACACAATCAAGCAAAATGTCAGCCCAAGTACAGCTTTTGTTTGGGGACTGGATCTCTTTAATCAGCCCCACAGTGCTGGTACATTCTCCACTGCTTATTGGAGTCCTGTCCAAAGACATCCAGCGCTGCTGCCGCTGTTGACTAAACGGTGAATGTTTAATGCTGATAGGCGCAGCCTTATGATTATTCTCAGCACGTGAGATGCCGTCTGAGCAGTAAGCACCTGCATGGGAGCGCTGCTCCTCCAAGCTCCTGAAACCACCTTGAAGAGCTGCCACAGGCAAGCCAAGGTGTGAGACTGGCGATCATTAGGAGATTTTACATCATTTCCCTCCAACCTTGCAATAGATTTTTAATTCCAGAACTGAAATAGTGCTGAGTCTTTGGCCGCGAAGATACTGCTGATGTAATGCCGGTCAGTTCTCGGCTGCTTGTGACAGCAATGCAGCAAGGCTTTCCAGAGCACAGTTTTCCATTTCTGTTACTGCCAGGCTACATCTGTTTTCAATTGCACACAATTTCCGCTGTTCTATTGACAGATAACAGATAAGACAGGCCCTGTGAGACCAAAGCCACTGCCTGGAACCAGATTTTTTTATTTTTTTTTTTAAGACTAAACTTGTAACATTTTCAGCAAATATGACGTGCTATCTTAGTGTCAAACCCCAGCTTTATCTCTGGTTTTCCTTTTATGCTTTATAAGATTAGATAAATCTCATTTTATAAGATTAGAAGGATTTGTGACATTAAAAATAATAAAGTTTATTTTTCAAACCCTGTACTTTTTTTTGTTCAAAGCAAAGCCAATGACTAAAGCTCTAGACTTCTTCTAATATTCCTGTGAAGATCTGAGAGTTATGATTTCTAAATACATTGGACTATCTTGCCAGGAAGATAGATTCAGAGTGTGGTTTATGTCTACTTGGGGAATACAAAAAGTAAGAAGGACCTGGGGAGTCTGAGCATTAAGAATATGTCCCATTGTGCTTACCCAACATACAAGAGGCCTGAGACTCAGTCCTCAGCACTCAAATCAAGCAAGGCAGGGACGTTGGGGAAAGGAGGCAGATGGTTTCATTTTAGACTTTCTGCTTTTCCAGTTCCAGACCCACCCATACTACCTGTGTAATCTGAGGGTAAATTGGTTAACCACATTTGCCCTTCTTCTCTATTTGTAGATAGAGAGCCCGAAGACCTAAGCTTGATCCCCCAGAACCCACAAGGGGCAAGGGAGAACCAGCTCCCAGGAGTTTCCCTCTGCCCTCCACACACACACACCCCATGACACACGTGTGCCTGCACTTACACAAACACGAAATTGAACATGCCTAATAACGAGTGAGCATCCATCACCAAAAAAAGAAATAGACCGTCTAAGAATCCTACGATAAGGCATAAAGGGAAAAACTAATATCACCAAAATTAAAACTTCTGACACAAGAACAACTATGATATTTAGAATCTAATAGGACAAATTATAAAACAGGCGAAGTATTTTTAAAATCAGGTACCTGACCAAATTTACATGGTATACTTATAATTTGTAAAATATAACCCTAAAACACATAAACAACCAATTAGAAACAAAGCAAAGGGTGCACACAATTCACTGAAGAGATCTACAGTTGACAAATAAGGCCATGGAAAGACGGTCATCATCAAAACCATTGAAGAAAGCCGCGGGAACACCACAAAGAGCTATCACTGCCCTAATTTGAATATCTGAAATAAAAAATCATAATAATGCACAGTTGTACCCAGAATGGGGAAGCCCCTGATCATTGCTGGGGAGAGTGTAAGGTGGAACAGCTAGCTACTGTAGGAAGTATTTCATGACCCTCTAAATACTAAAAATGTTCTTAATCATATATGGCCCAGAAATTGCTTTCTTAGCATAAATATCAGATCATTTATGTTTATGCAAAAACTTGTTTGAAATATGCACAGGGTCCCAGTGATCAAGCCAGAGAATTATTTAAGGGTGCCATTGTATACTAGTCAAATAGTATCTGACGGCTATGACCTACACCTAGATACCAGATCCAAATATTTCAAACTTTTTTCCTCATAGTTTTTCTACCTACTTAAGCATTGCCCCTTTAAAAAAAAAAAAAAAAGCACTGGTCCCACCCCTTGTGACTAGCTACAAAAAGGCCACTGTTCACTGAGTGGTGTTAGCACAATGGTAGACAAAATATGGAGTATAATAAAGATGTGTAAGATTTAAGACGACCTTGCTCAAGAAAACCTATGATTCCAGTAAAGCATATGAAATTGCACACTATACAATTAGGACTTACGTTTGTACTAGTTACTTATCATTGCGGTGACCAAATGCCTGACGAAAAGCAGTTTTAGGGAAGAATGATTTATTGGGGCTCACCGTTTGGAGATACAGTCCATTGTGGTGGGAGAAGCTCGGAAGCAGAAGCATGAAGCAGCCAGTCACATTGTGTAACACATTGTGTCAAGAAGCAGAATGAGATGAGAGCAGGTACTCCAGTGCTTTCCCCCTTTTCTCCCTCTTTTCCAATCCGGGACCCCAGCTATAGTATGGTCCCACCCACACCCAGGGCAGATCTTCCCTTCTTAGATGAACCTCTCTATAAGCACCCTCTAGACATGAAGGTGTATCTCCCGAGTGATTTGATGACATGAGATGCTCATTCTGATTAAAGAAGTTCAAAGAAGGGAAGTTTAAGCTTGTGCCTTTCCCAAGAATTAAGGCAGCAGGGGGCCAGGTCCGAGCATACATCCCTATGTTGAGGCAAGTGACTCTAGAGGCACTGCATCATCAGAAGTACCAAAGACAAGAGGAAGGTGATGCAGACCAGCTCTGAGCTAACCAAAAGCCATTTTCCTCCAGCATCCTTATAGACAAGCATAAGGCTCAGTGAGCCATTTGTTACTGAGCATGTAGCTACCCAGCCTCTAGCACCCACATTATATAGTGGGAAATAAAGTAAAATAAAAGTGTGTGCTGTCAAGAGGATGATCCATAATGGAAAAGAGAGATGAAGTGAATGCAGAACAGACTGGAGAGGTCAGGGGAGGCCCAGTGGGAGGGGTATGTGGAAGCAGCCATGCGGGTGTGCCCCCCCTCAGCTGTGAAAAGAGGCTTTAGCTGCCTCTTGACCTCAACCAAGCACAAAGGAGAAGATTAAAAAGTACAATGATTCCCAATAATCAATACATTTTCAACAGAGACTTTATACTTGATATTTATGCCTTTCGTTGTTTTCTCCAAAATTTATTTATGTTAACACTGGTTTTATTGAGTATTCAAATTTGGGCTGCATTGTATTTATTTGGTTCCTGGGAATTCCTAAACTAAATCCAAGGTTTCTCTATTTGTCTACACTTGTGGAAATTGTGTTAGGGTGCTGCAGGAATCAAGTGGGCCTGGCACAAGCAGCATCTCTAGAATGGAGAGTTTAACGTGTGAAGGATGCATCCATTGCATTCCTAAGGCTATGCTTTTGCACCACAGAGACTGTATGAGAAGCTTTCTACTGCATACTTCAGCTGTCTTTACCAACACCTCTCCAAATGAGAGGACATGTTTAGTCCAGGATTAAAGATCAGACACAAAGTACAATCACAGACATGATGGTTAGAGTCTAGGTGTCTGTAAATATAACTTAATTTTAAGTGATGTAACTACAACTGGCTCTTTCTCTTGTAATTTTATAATAACATATACTAAAGTGTGAGGTTCAAGACTCTTGTCAGTTTTGCTCACACCTGAACTCCTAAAACCTAGAAAACAGCCTGGCATGCTATTAAGAGTGAAGTAACTATTACCAGATAGTGTTAAATGAATGAATAGCTGTCTCCGTTCACATCTTACTATTCAGAGTCTCCATTGATGCTTCCAATATTAAAGCTGACTATTTCATTTTCTGGGCTTATGTGGAGAGCCAGAGTATTTACCAGAGTCAGAAATTAATTGAAGAATCGACACCCATGTCCTTCTAAATAAACAGCATGCAGAACAGGATCTGCTCCTGGCCACAAGGTGAGCGAAGCCACCAGACAGCCCCAATCCCTACCTGTTGCTGAGTTATTGAGTCCTAATACAAGTTGATGTATAAAGAACATTTGCACCTGTTACATTATGAAGGTCATAAAAAGTATCTCTATGACCCTCCAGAGACAGAGGTTACATTTTTAAAAACACTGTGACAGTTGTGAATGAGTCTAAATTACAATTCTGGAAGAGACAAATAACCACAAAATTAACTTCTATACTTTCTCTATTCTCAAGCACTTGCTCACAATTCCCAACAAAACAAATGTGTACATAATGAATACAAATAAAATCTGTCATCATAAATTCCCAACAATTGCTTGGCATCATCTGGCTTTCATTAGAAGTCCAAGTTCATAAACTGTTCTTAATATTTTCATTGCGTTTGGAGCTCTGTTGGTTGCCACTTTCTTCCCACTGGTTATTGTAAAGAAAATTCCACTTCCTTGTTTTCCAACACTCGAGAAGGCTCCAGAGCCCAGCTACCTGAGCTCAGATCATGGTTTTGCCATGCACTCACTGGCCATAGGACCTTGGACAAACCCACCAGCCTCTATCAGTCTAGGGATCTTTATGTAGTATAGGAGATAGAAGTGATTATAATACCTATAATTTTGATCATTCAGTAAGGTATTTCTTATACATTTGGCATATACTGTGCTTTCCATATATCATACCTGTTTTCACTGAAGGGTGCCTGATTTGCAGAACATATGTTTTGCCCAGCACTAGCATTTAATGGACTTAAAAAAGAAACCAGGGCTGGGGAAATGGCTCAGTTGGTAAAGTGCTTGCTGCACAAGCATGAAGACCTGAGTTTAGATCCCCAACACTCATGTGAAGCAGGAACATAGCAGCCTGCATATCAGCACTGGGGGTGTGGAAAGAGAAGGAACCCTGAAGCTCACTGGCCAGCTAATCACTGAGAGATCCCGACACAAAAACTGAGATCAGAAGTGATACTAGAAGACCTCTTGTGTGAACTTCTAGTCCTACAACCACTTGTATGCATCATCTGTATGCACATGTGGACAAGCACATCACATACACACACACACACACACACACACACACACACACACACACACACACACCACATCCTCTGTCCTAAAAAAGAAGGAATGCAGGGGCCCAGCTCAGTGGTAGAGGATTTGTCAAGCATGTGTGAGGCCTTGACTTTTATCAGCAGCACTACAAAGGGACAACATAAAGCAGTGGAGACAGTATATGGATGGGTTTTGGGTTCCTCACTAGTCAAGGCCAATGTTCATGTTTCATACCAGACCAACACTAATAGACTATGTTTGGTTGGCATATCAAAATTGATCATTAGCAATTATGAGAACTGTTCAAACAATACAATAAAGTAAATGAACAGCATCTGGATTTTGCAGAAGAAGGCAAGAGACAGCAGTGGTAGATGGACTGTTAATTTCCTAAATTAAATGACTTGGCATTGGTGCTACATATCCTGAGCACAGAAACAGCCTGAGGCCCTTCCTGCCTCTCACTCTCCATTTGTAAAACACAGATTACTGACTTCCATGTACCTACTTAATAAGAAAGATTAAGTAGTCATTGAAGAAGTGGATCTAAATAATCAGCATGACTATTAATTTGCCCAATGTCACAGGCAGCTGGGGAGCTGCACTTACTGACATGGAAGCACATAGCCCCTGTCCCACCTGAATGGTTCACTCAAGCATACCACCTAGTTGCAGTTTAAGTTGTCACTATCAGGAACAGTGAAAGCACAGAGGTGAATCCTATCCACAAAGATATTACAACTTCTGCTATTTGGGAGGCTCTGTGGAGGAGCTGGGTACAGATGTAGCCGATATAGCTTGTCAGTTCTGTGAGAGGTATTTAAAGAAGTCCTATTTAAAGGTTGGCACGGATGTGCCAGTGGAGTGTATGAGATGACTATTTGGTAAGCAAGAATAAAATATTAAGATGACTTCTATTTATTTATATCTTTCAAGAAAGAGAGTGACCCAGATGGTTCATCGGGTAAAGATGCTTAAACCAACTTTGATCGCTTGACTTCAGTCCCAGTATTGAAGTTTAAAAAAATGGTCTATCACAGGTTGTCTTCATACCTTCACACTTGAGCTATAACATGTGCGTACATACACAACAATAATTATTTAAAAGTAAAGAACTCAGTCTATGCTTGCTTATTAGTTGTTAGTAACAGATGACAGATAATGATATACAAAAGAATAGAACAATGATAGGTAGGTACATAGATTGATAGATAGATAGATAGATAGATAGATAGATAGATAGATAGATAGATAGATAGAT
>JADRCD010197870.1:13455-24692 GCA_019843815.1 Montemys delectorum
GATAGATAGATAGATAGATAGATAGATAGATAGATAGATAGATAGATGGATAGATGGATGGGTGATAGGTAGGTATAAGTGTAGATGTTGAAGAGTTAATGTCCATAATTGTTCTGAATGCTTCTGATAATCATGTATATAATCAACAGTTTGTAACATTGATCATACACAATTATATAAGTTCATCAGTAATAGTCCAGGTCTGTATGCTGACATTACTCTGGTGCCAGCCTTACTTACTGATCATCCCCAAATTACATTTTCTAATGATCTTAATAGAGAATAAAGGCCATGCCTCTTCTCACCTTCTAGCATAGGAATCAACCCTCCTACAGGTAAACTTCTTTCCAAGTTGTGAAGGGACTTTACTTCCCCTGTTAGCCAAATCATGGTGATAAAGAGATAGCACTCCATGCTTTGCCTATATTAGACACATTCACAGGACATCTGTATGTGGACTGGCTTCTGTCATGTAGGAACCTCTAATCCAGAACCTAGCCAGAGAAGGAAGATGCTCTATTAGAGTCTGAACTTGGGATGGACTCTCAGCTTTCTGATCTCATACTCCCTTTCCCACTCATGTGAGCAGTATCCTCCAAGGAAAAGTGTCATAGAACACTCAGATTTTGAAATTCTTTGGGTTCAGACCTACATTCTATCTTCTCTCAGTCTTCCACCTCCTGAGAGCCTGAGAGTACAAAAGATATGAGCAACTGACCTCACCTTGCCCATGCTATGTCCTCCAGACAGTACAGAGATGAGTTAAGGGGCCAAGTCAAGGAAACAGAATCAGTTGTATTATCTCCTTCCACAGATGCCAAACTGGGACATGCCTAAGTGGTCTTGCCTAGATTACTACTTAAGTTACCTCCCTCTACCCTTCTATAGGAAGTATATGTCTGCTTCCCATAGAAGCCACCCTACTTCCAAGTCTGAATCATGGCCTTAACTGCTTGAAGCTGTTATTCCTTGTCTTGTCACAGTACTTTTACAGCAGCACTGTATTCTTATCCCCATTTCACAGATGGAGAAGCAAAAGTACAAAACAATTAGGTCACCTCCTCAAGGACATATAGCTCAAGGACATATATCCCAATCTCCAACACTGGCCCTGAATTCCATGTGACACTCCTCAGCTGACATGATTTCTTCTCTTGACTAATGATCTTTAAAAAGAATGTTCTTTAACTTTCTCCAATTTATCTTCTACTCACTCCATTCAGTATTTCTTTCTACTGTCTTCAGATTTCTTTCTACTGCCCCAAATATTTCATGAAGATGGAGATGATCTATCCAGACAAATGATTGAAAGGCTTTGCTTCTGGACCCTGAGCTTCTTTGATAACATTTCCTACTTGGGTTATTTCTGAGCCTTTCTCCCATCTGATGTCTCCATAAAGCAGAACTATGACAGGGATAGTCCATCATCCTGCCCTACCAGCTTCAGTCACCCTTCTTTTTCTTACTTCCCTGAAGGATTAACAGAGATTGTGACCTGAGAACACAACCCAAAATCATCTGGATGTTCATCTCTTGTTTCTCTCACTAAGCAACTGTTTAACTTCCCCTCTGAGGACTATGCTGGCATCTCATAATAAGAGGGATTAAGAAATGGTCTTCTGTCTAGAAGGGTAGGGTATTCCTCCTTCCTAATTTTACATTTGAGTTTTTATACCTGTTTCCCTATTTTCCTGATAGGCTTTGAGACTTATTAACCTGTATCTGAGAAAGATGATTTAAATGTGTTTTTATTACAGAAAAGTACATTGACAGAAAAAGGATATACCATTTTTAATGAATGTCATTCAGTCAAGTCTCCTCTCACTCAATCCTGGGATGCTAAAATTAATTCCAGTTAAATATAAGATGTGCATTTTAATTACTAGAATATCTGGCTTGGGTCACATTTATGACCAAAAGAAAAAAGGAAAAAAAAAACCTTTAAGTTTGTCTATATGTCCTTTATTTACAGTGCTGCCTGGTCTTCAGTACATTTCAAAGGCATAGTAGAAGGTTTTGGAAATAGAAGTTAATGATTGTTGCTGCAGCATTCAAACAGCTTCTATGTACCTCTGTCCTTTGTCCAGCCACTAACTGGGAAAACCAACTCTCATTTTCCAGACTTGTCTGTCGGCATCTGAAGCCTTCATGGTGACTCACTTAGTTGTATAATTTGCAGGTAATTTCAAGCCAGAGTGAACCACAGGCATGTCTCACTGTGTGGTCCAAAGCAGCTGGACTACTCAATATTTGCCTCATTTTCACATGCCAGGAAAAGAGCAGGGAGCAGTAAAGCTGTGTACAAAGTTACATCAAAACTGCATGTGCCATCTAGTGAAGCCGTTTCCCAGCCAATGACTTCCCAGATCAAATGCAAAAAAGAGATAATCTAAAGACTTGAGGATGATTCTATCTAAAATTCTTCCAAACAGTTATAGGTTTCATTATCTGGGTGGCAGAGCACTTTCAAAATAATTATAAGTAGCTAACAGAATTACCATGTGCAAGTAGCATTTTTCTCTAAGAAAGATACCAGATACTGCAGAATCTCAGTTGCTCACATTCAACACAGTCACCACATGGCTAATGTGGAGTAAAGATGGAGAACCCCATTTACATTGAATAGAAAAATTGAATTGCAGAATTCTATCCGACCCTGGCCTGGTTGGGTCCTGTTACTATATGAGAGAGCAGTCTTCTTTGATCACCAGAGCCCCAGCCTTGGACCCTTCAATAAGTCCTTTAGAGAGCATCTTCAATAATCTGGAGAATTCTTGTGAGTACTGAAGACTGACTGAACAGACATCTCCTCGGTACAACCTTGGAACTGACCTCAGAATTGGGGCTTTCAAAATAGAGCAGTCCAAATCGATAGCATTGATATATTATCAAGAGATAATATTAAAATTATTTTAATATTAGTGTTAAAAACTTAGATTATTTTTTTTAAAGTCACAATAAGAACACCAAGATTGAAGTCTTACTAATCCTCTTTGACACCGAATACAATAAATTTCTCAGGCGATCATGACCTTGAAAATAGCTCTGAGACAGTAAAGTCAACCCAATGAAAGCCCCTCTACCCCTGAACTCTACACTCAATCAGGAGCCCACTGTCAGGATCATGAGCCTACTCGAGACGAGCACTAGAAATCACTCAGGGTGGAAGGCAGTCTTTGTCACGTGTCACACCTCTCATCAGACAGCATAAAAGCAGCAGGTCAGTGCAGACAGGCTCAGGGGCCATTGGTATGTCACCTGCGTTTATATGCTGTAACCTGATGCATATTCACATCTACAAATCATAGAAAGAAAAAAAAACTAATGCTCTCAACTTCTGTTGATATTAACCAGTAGTAGCGCATCTTGGAAAGGCTGCCCACCTTTCTCTATAGTCTTTGTTCTTTGCAGAATCTGTGTGCTAGGCCTTCAGCTTACTTACTTTATGATCCTTCTAGCCTGTAAGAGAAAAAAAAAAACCACTGGAGTACAATTTTTTTTTCCTTTTATTCAGACCCAGATGTATAGTTTTGAATTTTTTTCTTCCTCAAATAATTTTGTTGCATGCATTTTTAAAACTTCAGACTGTCAGCTGAGGATTTGTCCTCTTCTGAAGCCCACCCTATATCCCTCCTCCTCGCTCTGTTCTCTCATGTTCTGTGGTATCGCTGGGATATCAGTCTAGCTCATAGTTATTTGCTTCCCATTTAGCCACAAGATATAAATTTGCTAACTGTAAAGGTGTGCTCTGACAGCTGGTCTCAATGTATGTCCAAAGGCTAAGCTGGCTGCACTGGAAAATTTCCCCGGAGAGTTACTCTGTAAAATGTGGATCCATTTGTTGAGCCATCTGATGTGGAAGAACAAAGAACCTACCTTAGAGAAATGGGCTCCCAGGGCGCCTCTCAGAGCAGAGAGAGAAATCAAAAGACGACTTCCGGTCCACTTCCGTTTCCAAGTTTGTCCTTGGAAACTAGGATATCAGAGATATTTTCCTGTGATATTTTTCGAGAAGCTACTGAGTGTTAACCCCCCCAAAGAAGATGCTCTAGCAAGTTTGGTGATGCCTGCAGGCTGTGCTGGGAAATATCGCCAACCCAGAACTTGTCTGTCTATGTCTGACACACACAAGTTCTACATGGATCTAATGTTTGGAAACAGAAGAAAACATACATTACATATATGATTCCAGGATCCAAAAAGGCATCTCAACAAAATTAAAGATTATTAAATATTTGATTAAAGGTCTAAAATAATCAAATCAACCTTATAATGTACCAAATTTATATGTCTTAAAAATAATATCACACATTGGGGCTGGAGAAATGGATTAGCCTAGAAAGACGACTCAATTGTTAAGAGCACTGGCTGTTCTTCCAGAAGTCCCCATTTCAGTCCTGAGCACCCACATTGGGTGATAATCCTGGTCTCTGATCCAGCAGCTTAATTTCTTCAGGTATTAGTTCACTCACCATATGTGAAGCAATGGATATAAACTCCTTCCAAAACATAGAAAGTAACATATCCCTATAATCCCCTCACCCAGAAAGAACTGTTCACAACACTAATTCTTGCAGAATCTTTTCATTTACATACACTATTTGAAGAAATGAAGTAATAACTATGATTTTTAAAATATTTTTGCTCTTAATATATTTTCCATTTCAGTATGTTTGAATTCATTTCATCTATTTTAATGATTACATAGTGTTCCACTGCATGAATGAGCCATAATTGTTTTCATTGCTTTTTATTACTGGACATCATACTTGGGCATTCAAGTTTGACTTTTCAAGGGAATTAGTCATGTCACATGTCTAAATAAACCATTAATATTGACTAGAGATAGATATCATGTGTGCCTATTTTGATTTAACTCATACCAGGAGTAGAAATAGCCATCTCTGTATTGGTGATTGTTATTAAACATAAAGCCTGTGTGGAATTTGTTATTTATTTCTTTGTCTTTTGTCTTTTTCTTTTTTCTTTTATGCAGTCACCTACAGCTGGGGACAAGGAAGAACCAACTTTACCGGTAGGGAGCAGTAGCCCTGCCTGTTCCTGTGCCAGTGAAGAATGTGTAGCAGAGGTGGGGAGGGAGCTCTATGCTTGCAAATCTTCCTCTCCCTTGGAATACTTGGGGTTTGATACACTGGAGGGAGGGGTGTGTCTCTGTCCTACGATTAACAACAAATAACTCTGGCATTCACTCACAAACTATTTCTGATCTTATGTTTCAAAATTTTGAATTCTTTCTTCCATTGGACATGAACTTTTGTACATGTCGAAGGGGTAAGAAATGTCTGAATTACATTCCAAGGGATGTTGGCTGATTGATACCTGGGCACAGTGTGGAATCCAGTATTTGAGAACTGTTTTCTTTGTGTGTCTGCATGCAACATCCTGTTTGAAAAACTGCTGCATGTGATGTATATATTCAGTATATCCAACCCTGCCTAAAAAAAATGCTTAATGTCTTCAAAGCATATACATAATTCACGTCTAAAGAAGATACCCACAACAGAGTTCTTGTGGTTTTCCAGAATAACGACCACAGTACCCATGATTATAAGGACAAATCATCAGCAATGGCCACATTTTCAGTTGCTTTCTAATTAACACACGGCATTTCATATTGTGCTGCCTGGCAAGGAAATAACCTTGTGAGTTTTGTGTTCAACAAACAGTTACTGCATTTCCATTGGATTTAAGTCTGCTACCTTTGCCCCTAGAATGTTTTGAATTTGGCTAATCTGTATCCTCTATAACTAAATGTTATGCTGCATTTTAAAATGTTGCAGGCTTTTAAGGTTGAAAAGGATGGTCATGAAAATATTTGTCACCCTGTAAATACTTCCCACCCCCCATTAACACACAGAGCAAAGACATGACACTCACTGAGCACCCAGAGGATACACTAAACTCAAGACCAAGATACAGCTCCAACTCCAGGCTGCCTTTGAAGAGCTCAGAATGTTTTTAATCACTGAAACACAAATATTTTCCTTCATTCATCTTCAAACTCTGCTGGGTTGGGAATACAGCTTTAACAGAACATCAATTATAATAAAATCACTGTTGATTTCTCATTGTTTTACATACTGAGACTTTACCCATACTTCAATCCTGCAACCAATTATAGGTTTGCCACCAAATTATTGAACCATGACCCTTAATAAGAACCTTCTGAAGTAAAAGACATAAGGTCAATTACTTGGAAATACAGCCAAAATGGTCAAAAGTACCATAAGTTTTTTATGTAACACTGGGTTGATGGCTGACATAAATCTAAGGTTCTCAATGAGTTGTTCTAGAAAATATCAGCCTGTCCAAATGTGTTTAATTATGGAGTCTCTTATGGGAAATCTGTGATAGAGAAATTTGGAAGAGTTGGTTAAAATGTTTTCATTTTAATTTTTAACTGAAATAAAATCAGAGGATAGGTTTTAATTTTACCAGACCACAGAAAATTTCCATGTTAAGATTTTGGACCAAGTTCAATTTAAAAAAAAAAAAAGTAGTATTAAGTCAGGCATGGTAGTGCACACCTTTAATCCCAGTACTCAGGAGGAAGAAGCAGGCAGATCTCTGTGAGTTCAAAGCCAGCCTGGGCTACATAGGGAATTCCAGTACCTCCATAACTACACAGTGAGAGCCTGCCTCAAAAAAAAAAAAAATAATAATAATAATAATAATAATAATAATAATAATAATAAACCAAAAAAAGAAAATATTCTATTTATAGCAGCCCTCCTCCGTAAGACTGTTGACAAGGCATGGCTGCCTCTGAGAATAATCTTCCCCTGTGCCCAATACCACAAAGTCAACCTTCTCAACCGAGTAGGAAGTCATTTCTAGGCAGAATTAAATAACTGCCCAAATGAAGAGGCCTCAAGTGACTTCTGTTTGATTGAAGACTGATTGCTTTAAAAGGAAGAAGTAAGAGCTTGTTGGTAACCTGTCTATGAAGTTCATTTGGCGTCCTCATATCTCAGATCCAGTTATTAGAGCAAAAGATCACAGCTCATAGGACTCTGTGCCAAGGAGGCATCCTGGAAGCCAGGGAGGCTCTGTGCTGGAGTCACAAGTGCAAACTCTGTCTTTTAGGTTCTCACATAACATGGACCACAGAACTTTCTGGATCCAAGGATAGATATAGGAACCACAGAAAACATGGAAGATGATATGGGTGTAGATGAGTCCATTGACATAGATATAGAGAAACAAAGATCTCACTGACAGGACACACAATCCAAAAACTTAAAGACTATGTATTAGGTTATAAAGAGTCTTTAAAAAAAGCAACCCTGGAATCCATGCCTCCATCCAACACATGGTGATCCAAGACCTCATTTTACTCCTCAGAGACTTCATGGTCTACCTAATGTTGGTCCTAACAATATCAATCTCGTGAGTCTCATCCTGAGAATGTGAAGCATGCCAAACATTGCCTGCCTTTTACTAACTTTTTAACTTTTGTTTAAAAGGGGTGATGTGGGGGCTGGACAAAATTGATCCATTTAATAGAAAAGCTATTTCCTTGGAATGTTTGAAACATTCTTTGAAATTCTTTGGTTTAACTGCGTGTAACCTTGTAACAGGAAGGAGTGACCAAAGACTAAATGACACTCCTCTCTGTGATGCACTTGACATTCATTCCTGAAAGCTAACAGCATCTTTGGTTTCTCTATTCAGACGAAACCGCGCCTCCAGCGAGGTGGAAGCTCTGCCTCCCTCCACAACAGTCTCATGAGGAATAGCATCTTCCAGCTCATGATACACACCCTTGACCCACTCGCTGAAGGTAATCACCAGGCTTTGGTTTGGGAGCATTGTTTTGAGGGAGAGGAGGACGTCGAAGACTTTGCTTCAAAAACAGCCTATGCGTGCTGAGTTCACCCACAACTGTCAAACTCCTCTTGGTTAGCATCACCAGATGAAGCCTTGACTCTTCCATGTGCTTCATTCATTACTGCTTAGCTCCCAGCAGGTGGATTTAGGACAGGAGTAGAATATGAGTTCCGTGTGCTGATTCTGTCTTTTGATGCCTCTGAGGCGGGGGACAGAAAGGTCTCCATCTGTTTAGTATTTCCCTTTATCACTTCCAAAGCAAAGTTGTGTGTGAAGATAAATTGTATAGCTTTTTAAAAAAATGAATAAAGAACTGTATTCCAGAGAAGGGCTGTGAATGGTTTGGAGGAAGGTGTCTCTGAATATCAGTGAAATGGTACTATTTTTTGGCAGTTGGGTGGGGACAGCATCCATCCAAAGAGCCCATCATAACTTCTTGGGACCAGTAATTGGAGACCCAAAAGACCTGGTTCACCTCTGAGAGTGACTGTAAGAGCCATTGCAAAGGATCTAATAGTATGCCATTTCAGTTTTACTGAGTCACAAAGTCAAATATATTTTATGTCTTCAATTGCATAAGTATCCTAAAAATGATATTTGTAGTAGATAGATATCTAGTATAACTAAATAAGTAACTGGAGCTCTGCCACAAGCAAAGAGTTCAGATATAACTAAGTCTATTCTTCCACCCCTGGATCTTGTCGTCTTACTGAAGCTAACATGGTGGGAAGAATAGACTAAGTAGGCACATGTCACAGAACAGACACAAGAGATCTGATTGTCAGTCATATTGCATATATCAGAGTTCTCACCAAAAAAAACAACCTTTGATAAGGTTTTTCCAAGCTAGAGGCACTTAGCTTGAAAACTAAGAGAGACTTAACATGGTATAAATGACAGCTAGGGACCCAAAGACCAGCTCCTCAGACCCTGACTGCTCCATTGGACACAAGCCTCTCACTCAGAATAATAGGTGGGGACCACAGGTCACATCTCACATTAGAACACAGAGCATCTCAGTTACAAAGCACTCGTACCACGCCCTGGACCACTGAGCCACCATGATGCTCCTTAAGAAATCATTCTGGCACACTGAATGCTTGTGGAGCTTGGAAAAGAGACCCAGAAGATTGCATCCTATGTGTCACTAACTTGTTTTCCTGATAGCCTCCTTTCTAGCCAGCCTCAGAGACTACTTGTCCTCCTCAGCGTTCATTTCTCGGTTGGTTGGATGGTGCTGTCCCGTGGCTCACTGGATGTTGCAGCCAGAGGACAGGCTGCTCTCGCTTTGGTGGTCCAAGTTCTGGACTTGGAAAAGCATATCCCTTCCTGCTTTTTCCACCAACTCTACCAGATAGCTGTAAGCCAGGAATGTGGGCTCTCTAGAGTGTTTTACTTATTAGAAGGTGAAGTGGCTTCTTCATGGGCCTGTCAGGCCTGTGATCTAGAAGGCATCATACAACACTTTCTAGCACAAATCACATTTTGTGAAAGTGACTGCTCAGGTTTGTTATGTATGTTAGTCTCAATGAAGAAATTGCACAGGTTTGAAAAAAGATAAAGAAAGAAATCATGCTGGTTCTAACTATAGGTGATGCCTGAGCAAACAGCTGAGATACCATTACTCTGTTCACCCAGTGGTCCAGTTAATAAGGGAGTTAGTTGTACACGGCTAACAGCCTTCTTTTATTTCCAGGAAAAGGAATGAAGGAATCATTTTCACTTGCTCCCACCTCCTGCCACTATGCAGCCTTTAGGCAAGTTAGGGTCCCTCTCTAGAACCTGCTTTCTTCATCTATTGTAGCACTTTTCTCTATTGGACATTTCAAAGTTGACATGTGACTTTGGGCAAGTTAGGGTCTCTCTCTAGAACCTGCCTTCTTCATCTATTGTAGCACTTTTCTCTATTGGACACTTCAAAGTTGACAAAGCATTCTCATTCTTGTGAATTTATGTTCTGCCACATATTCTCCCTCCATGGAGTACCACCAACAGATCCTAACCATATCTGCTGCCTACCTTTATCCATCATGTTCTTGGAGCCATCTTCCTTCTGCTGCAGCTTTAGAGCTGGTCTGCTTGCATAGCCTCCACCTGTTTCCCACACAGCAGTCCAGGTCATCTTTAAAAGTCAACCAGGCTATGGAAAGCCCTGCTTAGCAACCTTTAGTGGCTTACCGGGGTTCTTAGGAAAACTATGAAACCCTCTCCTCCCTAGGATCCACGTTTCATTCCAAACTCAGCTGGACTTGTTTTGTTTAAGGCACGTGTGGCCCCCATCTTCAGACAGCCACTCTCAACAGTCTCACTGTCTTTACTGTTTCTATCTCCAGAACTTACTTTCTTCCCCACGTCCCTCTCCTACCTCCCCTTGCTCCCCTCCCTTCTACTCTTCAGCCCTCTGACCATCCAGCACAATTCAGGACCTCCAACCCTCACCTGTGCAGATCTCATTGTGCATTCTTTATGGTACCCATTATAATCTCTGTGGTTGTTTCCTAATGCCCAGGTTCTTGAGAGCATGCGTGCTCTGTATTCAATAGCAGTCCCCAGAGCCCAGCAGTGCAACTAGCATGACATTGCTACTAAGACTCAGGCAGGCCAAGCCCAAACCATCCACAGTTCTTAAGTCCCCAAAAGCCATTCGGTCTTGAGGACCTCAATGAATTGTTCACTGGGTTATTTTGGGACACTATCTCCTCTCCCCTCATTGCCCTGGAGTATCAACCAAGAAAAGAATAGTTGTTTCTGTCATGGCTCTGTCCTAGGCAGTTGACAAGGAATTTAATTTTGACATGGCAATATTATGTGGTAAAGAGGAAAGGCTCCAGACCTAGATGTTCTGACTCTGATCTCACTTCTACATATACTAGCTACGTGACCTTGAACAACTTACCTTACCTCTCTCTACCTCAGTTTCCTCATCTATAAAATCAGAGTGTAATGATGTCTATACTGTAAATGTAAGGATTAAAGGCATGAATTCACAGAGAACACAGCACACTGCTAACATGTGAAATGGGTTCAGGGTTCTTCACATATGTTATTGTGATGAGCAAGGACATTGTGTAGCGTTTTTCAACTTTTAGGTGTTCAAAGGGAAAACACCTTTCTCCTCTACTCACTGTCCAGCTTGCTTTTCTCCAGTGCCCCAACCCTCCCTCTCAGAAATCATGGTTTTCAGTTCTTGGGGCCCCTTTCAGAGAAGTTCTATCTTAAGTAAATGTGTGTGTGTGTGTGTGTGTGTGTGTGTGTGTGAGAGAGAGAGAGAGAGAGAGAGTCTATGTGTATATAAATAAATGTGAATGAGAATGAGCATGTGTGTGTATATATATTGGGGTGTGTGTGTGTGTGTGTGTGTGTGTGTGTGTGTGTGTGTGTGTGTG
>JADRCD010197870.1:26788-41404 GCA_019843815.1 Montemys delectorum
CTCTCTCTCTCTCTCTCTCTCTCTCTCTCTCTCTCTCTCTCTCTCTCATGGAGAGGTCAGACATGGAAAAGAGGCCCTGTCTTGACTAAAAGTGACAAAGGAACAAAATGGGAGAGCCAGGATCTGAACCAGTATCTCCCTTGCTCCAAGTCTGTCTTTGTACTTCTTGTGTTTTGAGCCACTCCTCTAAGCTTCTGATGCCCAGACCCCTTCTCACTTGTCAGGCAGGTGACTGTATCTGGAAGAGCAGAGGGTACTACAGTGTTTTTTACACATCAGCCTCCTGTGTAATCTTATATTGAACTTGCTGTTCACTGTATTCCTGGTGTAGACAACAGACTAAAGCCTGGGTGCTCATCCCAGGCCCATCGTGGGCCCATCCCTGGACTTTGTGTATTCAATTCAAACCATAAGGTCTGGATTTCCCATACATCTTACCTCACAGCAAGGCCAAAGGCCCTCCCCCATGCCCTGTCACTCACCAGCACTCCCTCATCTCCTGTCAGCTTGTGTCCACACATTTTTCTTCTCTTGTGTACAAAATTATCATTAGTCGGCCCATTTGACTGGTGTGGAGACTACTTACACCAGGAAGAGAACCCCCTAGCGAACTCTGCATTCCATACAGGTTTCAGTGTGGGGGTTGGGGGGTGTCTTGTATACACAAGGCCATATATTGAATCTGCAGCACCACAAGGGGAACAGAAGAAGAGGAAACGGCAGAGTGCAGCCAGATTTATATTTGAGGAGTAAGAGAATGGGGGGAATCATATAACCCAACAGTTCATTTCTGGAAAAGCCCCTGACCTAGTGATGACATTGGAGAACAAAACCGGTGGGATGACATCATAGTTTGGCCATGTACACCTGAACTGTATGTGTTCCAAGACTAAGACTACCTGGGTTCAAATCCTACCTGAGACCCCATCGGACCTCCATTGGACCATGTTAAAATAGACCCGACAAGCATAATTTTTTGATGAGTGTTAGGTAGGCTTTTCAGGCCTTGGTTTCCTCGGATATCCAAGGAGATGGAGAGAGAGCCACTGTTGGAAAGTTGTGCGGATCATATGCCATAACCCCTTGGGAGCAGACAGGGTGCTTTGTGTTTGCTAACAACTGTGATTTGTTAAAGAGTCCAGTGTCATGCCATGGCCTCCATTTGATTTAGAAGCTTTAAGGAATTCATCCTCTTTTTTAGCCAGAGCCCAAAAATAAAAGCAAGGCTGTACGTTTAGGGGTCTGTTCACATCGTATTTTTCTTCCCTGACCTAAAAACAAACAAACAAACAAATAACTTCCCCAGACTGGCATAGAACTCATAGTCTTCCTGATACAGCCGTCTCTCATCTTCATCCCTGTAGGATGGCAGCTGTGCCCCCTTCAGCAATCTCCCCACCATTGTTTCTATATTCTAGCAGGAAGAAGGGCGGGTGTCGTTTAATCAGCAAATCATTAGGGTTCCTCAAGTGGAGTTTCCCATGCTTCATTAGAGCCAGAACAGGGCTAAGTGAGCACGTCCGTGTCTGAAGGAACCAGGAGCAAACGCTTTGCCTCTCAACAAAAGCAGGATGTGCTGGGCAAGGACATGTGGAGTGTGTCAGGAAGGCGGCCTTGGTGTTTACCACGTGTTCTTGCTATTGTCATTGTTGCTTAAAAGGACTTAAAAGTGCCTGCTTTCCAGAGAGGAGAAAAACTCTCTTCTCTGGTATTCAGACAATTAAAAAAAAAAAGTATACAGACAATAAAGATGTTCAGGACTGACCTTTTATAAAAAAAGAAGAGCTTTAGGGAAATGGTGCCATTTTCTTCCAGCCAGCCTTGCAAGATCTGCTGGTCCTGTGGTTCCTTAGTTGTGTCTCGTGGAAGTGAGAACTACACAGTATAGCACAAAAAACTCCTCAGTTTGTCGTGAGCCACTCCTGTAACTGCTCCTGGGGCCCAGACTTGTCTTTCTCGGCAGGAACAACTACCCTCCTTGTCCCCAAAAAGGAAGGGGTGCTACAGTGTTTTCAGTTGATTAGTCAACGACACCAGAGGAGCAATGGCTGGGAAAGCCGCGAGAATAAGCATGCTGGAATGAAAAGTTAACACGGAGTGTCTTTGAAGATCATCACAATGGCATATATTCCAAATGTAAAATAGCAGCATTAAATACATGACAAAATTTTAAAACTTACTCCCTAGGCCAAGAAGACAACAAAGTTATTTTAAAATACTAATAAGGAGTTCTTACTATATGGAGGTTATTTTGCTGAAGAAAAATGCAATATAATTTTAAGGAAGGAGCCATCACTCTCTGAACACTGGTCTATAACCTCATACTGACACCATCAACTCCATTTCGGACGGAACATTGGATGTTCCCCAAGGCCAAGAGCACTACAGTGGCCAGACCAGGTGGATATCAATCTATACCCATGCTGAGAAGTTTCCAAAGTCCTTCCACTAGGGAACTGATGTACTGGCTGAGCACTGAGTGCCCAACGTATGAGGTCATAGACACTTCTCAAGGAGCTGTAGGTTGCTCCTGATCTTTATGAAAAACCGTGGGCATTGAATCGTCAGGGGACAATTCTAGCACAGGATTTCATAGCAGGGTAAACTGACTCAACCCCCAGGCCCTGTGGGTTCCATACCTAGTTCTGTCCTTTTCCAGATGTGTGAGTCTTCATCTGTAAAATCAGAACTGATCTACCTACCTCATTGTCTCCACTGGGTTGCTTTACAAATATCTACTAAGATAAGGTGTTAGTGGAGAAGGGGGAGGTGTTTTGTTTTTTGTCAACACCACTAGGGTCAAATGTCAGGTATGACAGAATTTTCTTAACAACTGATATGGGAGGGCCTAGCCCACTATGGGTAGTGCTACCCCTGGATGTATGGTCCTGAGTAGTAGAAGAAACCAGGCTGAAAAAGACATGGGAAGCAAGCCAGTAAGCAGCACCCTTCCATGATCTCTGCATCCGTTTCTGCCTCCAGGTTCCTGTCTTCTCCTTCAGTGAGGGACTATGATCAGGATATGTGAGCCAAATAAACTCTTTCCTTCCCAAGGTGCTTCTGGTCACAGTCTCATCACAGCAACAGAAAAGTAACAACGCCATGACCCACCTCCATTCACAGCCTCTCACCAATAGTGCCTATGCAGTCTCCACTGTGACTGGAAATCTGCCCCCCTCCCTGGCCCCCTTGCCTTATTTCTTCGTATCTTCACTCCTGTTCCTGCTCCTCGGCTTGCCTTCTGTCTCCCTTCATCTTCCTTTGTCTCTGCCTGTCCCTCTCTCCTCCCTCATTTGTTTTTTTCCCTTTGTTATACTTCTCTGGCTACCTAGAGGCTCCAACAAACTCCAAGCAAACTTCTGTCTCAGGGCCTTTGCACATATGCCACTTGACCTAGACATCCCCATCTCTCCTGGTCTCTCTTCCACGGACTCAGCTCCCAGAGGCTGCCTGATCAGAGAGGTCTTGATTTCCCTTTGCTCTGGAGTTCTCCATAACAATTATCATATGTGTTTCTTGTTTCCCATCCATGTCTCCCCTGAAATGGTCAATAGGACAAGATTGAGGCAGGTCGTGTTCTACTCCGAGTGCCTGGCTCAAGCAGACCCCCAAGATGTATTTGTTGGCTGAATAGAATGAATACTGGCTTTTATTTTTTTTTCTTCTGCTGAACAACTGTGTGTTTAGCTGTGCTTTGGTAAAGGGCTCTTTTGTTGTGATCAACAAAGTCCTATTCAGTTGTTATTCATCTTACAGTAGTGAGAAACAACCTTCTTTGCTTTGGCTCCTGTTACAGCCACAGCCTTCAGCTTGGCTCCTTCCTGCCCTTGCTGGGTGGTGAGGTCAACCCTCTCCTCAATTGCTACTACCAGGAGAAACAGCAGCGTTTCTGCTTCTTACTTCCTCAAGCATCCCAGACCCCTTCCAAATACTTTGTTCTTTCGTTTTCTTTCCTTTTCTTCCCCCTTGATATTGGTCCTCTTATTTATTGCATTCCACGGACCTGGTTTTACAAATAAAAAAAAAATTACCACCACTGCAAGAGTCTAAGAAGTCGGTTGTCAGAGCCCATCACTCACAGTGCACATACACAGACACACAGAGAGACAGACAGACAGACAGACAGACAGACAGACAGACCTGTAAAATAGCACCCAGATTATGTGTTGGGGCTAAGATGCTCGCTCTCCAGGCACAAAAGCTGAGCCTGTTACATTGCTCTGAACCCTTTTCTAAGAACAGTGCTTTTCCCCATCCTGTGGAGATTAAAAAATTAGTCTTGCATTTTCTTTTCATTTTTAACATTGGTAGTAGCAATGTGTATGAAGTAAGTACAGTAAACACCTCCCAGCACAAAAGTAGAATCACGGTTGCCTGGAGAGTCTGTCATCAATGAAAGGATGTTTGCTGACAAGCCTGAGAAGGTTTAGGACAGCAGGAGCCCCCAGTGGGCCCCACATGGGCTCCATGAGGCTGCTTTCCTGACAAAGCCTTCAGAATGCTGGAATGACTCCGCCTTTCCCACAGGACCCGTTCTTTGCTTGCAGTTAGGCAGATTTCCCCTGTGCGAGAGTTATCTTCCAGCCAGCAGCCTGCTCACCTGCCTGCAGATTGGCCACACCGTGCCTTTCAAAGGGACCTTTGTGCCCTCATTTCCTTCCCTCTCTGCTGGCTGGATAGTAGTTCAGGGAACGGGTGGTAAGCAAGTGACATCAGTGTCCTAAATCCCAGAATGTCTTGTTCACAAATGATAAGCAAACACACACACACACACACACACACACACACACACACACACACGTGTGTGTGTGTGTGTGTGTATATATATATTTTACAATCTTCCCTATAGTATAGATCATGGATTTTGGTTTTTTTTCTTTTCCATTTTTTTTTTAACAACAGAGCCCATTTTTTCAAAGAAATTCCCACAGGGAAGAGTAAGTCTTTGCATAGTTGTCATTCCGGAGCACTTACATCAGCTCCTCTCAGAGTGCCTGATTCAGTAGCTTCCCTACTGTCCAGCAGGAAGACTCAAAGAGCAGACACAACAAAGACATGGCAAAGTACAAATAATACACAAAATCAAGATTTCAAGTCTTTGTGGCAAAAATAATTAACATTATTAGTCTTCCTGAAGGATATTAAAAACAAAAATACAAGCCAATGTGTTAGGGAGATGTCCATTCTTTCCAAATCAAACCTCAAAAAAAATTGCATGAGACTGCCTAATTTGATTTGTAAATTTATAAAACTAAGAAGAGCAAAAGATATTTTTTGGCAACAAGGGGAGGAGTGGGTGGCGGGGAAGACCAGAGATGAAGAACCATTCTCGAAGCCTCTCTATTAAATGCTCCAGTTGAAGTCTGAGGAGGGAGAACAGACTTGATGAAGGCAGGGAAGCTGCCCCATGGGTGGCCCCTTGGGGGACTTCTGGAACCTGCATGAGTACTGCTGCCCCAGAATCTGTGACCTGCTCTTGGTGAGGCACCAGGGAGGGCTGTCTTCCCAGATTAAAGAAAACAGGCCCCTCTGCATGCACTTTGTGTGGGGGGGGGGGGGTCACTAAGTGTCCTTGTATACTACACCACAAGCCTGGCTCTGACACAAAGGAGTGTAGCTAGTCACATCCCGAGGAATCCATATTGCTGTATGAAGCCTAAAGAAGGGCCGTGGGGAACATTCCTGGAGACCACCGGCTGTGAGAGCAGATGGTAGAAATGGAGGGACGGTGAGCACCTGAGGAGCTGGTTGGTTCAAGGAGACACAAAATATGGACTTAGGCTCAACAGAAGCCAGGGGTCATTTGAGGGGAGTAGGCATATCAGGTGTTCCTCATTGCCCACTAGACTACAAGTCTGAAAGCTGCTCCCATCAAAGGGTATGTGTATGTGCCTGTGTTTGTCTGTATGTGTGTCTGTGTATGTATGTATATGTGTCTTGTGTGCTTGTGTATGTATGCATACATGCATGCATGTGTGTGTGCCTGTGTATGTGTATATGTGCCTTATGTATGTTTCTCTCTCTGTGTATGCATGTGTATGTGCCTTATGTATCTTTATGTGGATGCATATGCATGTGCGTATATGTATGTATGTGTCTATGTGTGTGCATATGTGTATATGTATGTATGTGCCTTGTGTGTCTGTCTTTGGATGTGTGTGCATATATGTGTACCATGTATATCTGTGTGCCTCTGTGTGCTTGTGTGTGTGTGTGTGTGTGTGTGTGAGTACCTGTAAAAGTCAGAGGTTGATGTTGGCTGTCTTCTCTTGTGATTCAACCTACTTTTGTGATAGGACCTCACTGAACCTGGAACTCAGCAATTGTCTAGAGTGGCTGGCCAGTGAGTCCCACCATCTTTCCTTCTCTGCCCCTCTGCAAACACTGTGATTCAGGTATCAGCTGCTGCACCCAGCTTGTGTGGGTGCCAGAGATCTAAACTCAGTTCTCAAGCTTGGGAGTGCTCGCTTAACTGACTGAGCCATCTCCTTGGCCTCAAGACTGGAATTTTTGAGTCTCCTTTTCTCCATGTCCCACGGCTGATGGTCATCTGTGGGATTCTGTCAGCAATGGTGCTAAGAATGGAGAAGTGTTTTGCCTCTGAGGAAACACATTCAAAAACACTGTGAGTGCTAACAGCCACCCAGGCCTGAAGTTTGGCTTCAGAGCTGAGACATTTGCACCCACACAGGACTCGTGTCCTCAGTCACACACGCCCATCATCACTGCACTGAGCCATCTGTCTCTCTATTCCATTGCCTTCCAATTCTCTAACATATGTGAATGTCAGCGAGGAGCTGACATGAAAATTCAACCTTCCCTCTCCTACTTGGTTTCTTGTTTCTTACCAGCCCCTGGAGCCTGTTATTTATTCCTCCCAGCTTCTGTTTTTTCAAAGGAAGAGCTACAAAATGAGCTTCTACAAATTGTCATTTGATTCCCAAAGAAAGTCATTTCATGCCCAGTTCATTCAAACTGTGGAGGTGTCCCTGAAAGTAGAAGTGTAACCTTTCTTTCTGTCTCAAGTTATACATCAGTTTAAATTAGCAGGAAAAATGTTTGCACACAGCCTCAGCCAGTGAAGTGAGTAGCAACAGGATGGGAAAACTCCCCGGAAGAGAAGATGTGGGCCACGGGCCTCAGCGAAAAACACCAAACCTCCAGGTAAAGAAGAGCAGACTATTAGCAGGACAAGTTGGTTAACCCTGCTTTTAGGGGATAATAAAGCTTATTTCTGTATTTTAACATCAAAATGATTGGAATGCAGTCACTCCTGTGTTGAACACATTATAAATGAATATCAATTAGGGCATAAGGGAATGTGGGCAGTCTTGCTGAAAATAAATGCTTTTGAGTGTGGACATAGTTTCTCTCTCTCCTCCTCAGCCAACAATTTATTTTGCTGGCATTTGAGATTAAACGTAGCATGAAGGAGGCAGGCTCTAAAGCACAAAGTTACACCTCATTTGCTTCCTTGGAACTTATTCTCCAATGGCCACTCTTTCATAAAGGAGAACTCAGAGTCCAACAGATAAAAAACAGTATTCCAAACAGTCCTTGGATATAGGAGTGGGACAAAAACAGAGGCGGTCCTGGAATGGAAAGGTCTTTTCTTTTCTTTTTTTTTTTTGGTTTTTTTTGGTTTTTTTTTTTCGAGACAGGGTTTCTCTGTGTACCCCTGGCTGTCCTGGAACACACTCTGTAGACCAGGCTGGCCTTGAACTCAGAAATCTGCCTGCCTCTGCCTCCCAAGTGCTGGGATTAAAGGGGTATGCCACCACTGCCCGGCTCGAAAAGGTGTTTTCAAGATGCAGATGTACACATGCATACATGAATATAGTCTGTGCCATAGCCCCTTCAATGGTTTCCTCCCAAAGGAAAGACATTTGAGCTGAGTGCCTGCCTTCAGTACTGAGATAGTCCTTCCTCCTTAGCCCATCCATCAGGGAAGTGCTCACCACCATCCTAGGGACGCTGGTCCTATTGAGAATATGCATCCTCATGTGGCTCTCAGGCTCCTGTTTCTACTGACCTTATGTGATAAAGTCTGTCAGATCTGGCTTCTTCATATCAACTATTAAAATCATCCCTCTACCCACACCACATGGTCCTTTACCGGTTGTTTGTGCTCAAATGAGACTATATTATATACTCATGCATGCACAAGTTTTTGAAAAATAAGCCAAAAACCATTGTTGCTGCTGTAAAGCTCTCCAGTCTCCATCAGATGTGGCGGAGGTGGGGAAGGGGAGTAATACATCTACCCATTCATTTATCAAGCACTTTTCTTTCACAAGCTGGCATGCATGACAATCCCATTTCAAGCATTTTCTTTGGGAACTCTTACTATAGGCAAAGTTTCCGGGGAACTATGTCCCCAGACTGCTGTGGGCAGCCAGCTCAAATGCCGTGGCTGAACATGACCTTTGCAGTATCTACACAGCTACTTTCATTTGTCTTCCAGGGTGGCAGTTCTCATGCCCAAACAATTAATAATGGAAGGAACTTTGCTTTAGCTTAAAAGCCTTCAGGCCAAAACACTCGTCATTAATGGGAGTTAATGTCAGGTCTGAAAACTATGATAAGAAAATTCTCCTGTGTAAGAGAGAGGTTTGGCAGGACCCAGCAGGCATGGAGGCAGGAGCAGGAAGCTGAGAGAGCACATCTTCCAATGGAGAAGAAAGCAGAGAGCCACTTGGAAATGAAGTAAGAATGTAAACACTCAAGGCCCACCCGGGGGGGGGGGGGATGTACTTCCTTCAGCATACTCCACTTCCAGGAGCTCATGGGTCCTGGAGAGATGGCTCAGAGATGAGAACACTGGCTCCTCTTGCAGAAGATCTGGATTCATTTCCCAGCATCTCTAACTCCAGTTCCAGGGGACCTGATGCCCTTCTCTGACTTCTGTGGGCATTGCACACATATGACTCACATACATGCATGCAGGCAAAACACTCAAATAAATTTTTTTTAAAGAAAAAGACACTACCTCCCGAGGTTTCTACGACTTCCCCAAATAGCCACCAGCAGAAGAGCAAGTGTTCAGACCGGGACATTCTCATTCAAACCACCAAAGCCAGTTTCCCAGGAGGCTGAACGCCAGCCAGGACAACCTAGTAAGAGGCTGGATAGAAACTGTGAGTCGGGAGAGTTCTGAGGCTATAGCTAGCTGGGTGGTAGAGTACTGGATAAGCATGCTTGAGGCTCTGGGTTCAGTCCCAAATACTACAAAATAAATCCTTGACCTCTCCTTTTCTGTATTTTCCCTATAAGGGAGACTGTTTAACCTGGATGGCAACATGGCTGAGTTTCTGCCACTCACCCTCCAGTGGGCAGAAGTTATCCGGGAGCTACAAAGCTAGAGTTTTTGTGTCTACAAACTTCTGTCTTTTAAACAGTGAAGAAGTTGCGAGGCATAGTATTTCACGTCGTTTCTTTGAGAGGTCCGAGTGTCTTCTGGAGTGCATAGTTTTAGTATGGTCAGCAGACATGAAAAAACAAAACAAAAACAAAAAACAAAAAATGAAACAACCCCTCTTACAACCCCTTCAACATAGTGATGAAAACCTAAAAAAGCTGCACTACTTTTTAAACCCCGCTGAAGCTTTCCCAGGCTACCTTTGGAATCCACCAGGGCTAGACAATCCTGCCTCCTGCTTCATTCATCACTTTCTCTGTATAGCTTCAGATATATAACAGACTATTGTGAAACATATCCCGGCCCTCTCCCTTCAGTCATCCCTCTGTATGGCCCGCTGCCACAGAGAAGAGTATTTAAAGAAGTCAGTCTGATGAATGGGGTTACACTTAGAGAATCATATTAGTCTTCCTCCAACTTTTAACCCAGTCTTCTCAGTCTTCTAAGTCTTTGTGAGGGCTGCAGATTTCTGCTGTGGATGGGAGCTAAGTACATAATGAAATCGCATCCAGGACAATACTGTCCTAAAGGACCTATGGTTCCACGAATGCTTGTTTCTCTCCATTACTTCTGCATCAGAAAATTAGTGGCTTTCCTGTTGTGTCTTCTTACCCTGGAATCACTGTTCTCAGCCCTTCTCGAATTTTCATAGTCCGTCTTACTCTTTGCCTTTACTTTCCCTTGGGTGATGAGATTTTGTTTGTTTGTTTTGTTGTCTTCTCTCCCATCATCTTTCCCCTAGGTCATGTATCAGAGAGTAGAAGCCTGCCTGTGCAGGTCTAATATCTGGATATACTTTAGCTCCAATTCTCTGTATGGCACAAACCGTTGAGTCAGCCACAGCCCCAGAAGCATGTCCACCATGTCCTTCGGCCAGGGTGCAGCAACTACTTTTCCCAGCCGTGTCTCCCTCCCATTCCCTAGGTGTAGTCTGTGTGCAGAGTCATTCTTCCTATGCCTCTTTTGCATGAAGTACCTCCTCCTACTAGAGAAAGAATTACCCAGCATTCCTAGAGTAACGCCATAGACATCCTTCCCTTCAGACTTCCTCCCAACAGATACTAAGTAGCAGAACCTGCAGAGTTAGAGCAGTAAAAGAATCATAGGCCGAGGTAACAAAGACAGGGGAAGGAGACAGTGGAAACACTTTAAATGGGGATTTAATTGTTGGTCACCTACAGAACGCCAGGAACCCTGCAGGAGGCCAAATTAACAAAATGAGTAAAGCGGTCCCTTGCCCTAATTGGTATCAAGCAAACTGGTTAAGTAAGGTAGCTTTGACAAGCACAACAGCAAGAGCAAGTATCTGACATGGGCATGCAGGAAGGAAATGGCTTATGCTGTGTGGTCCGCGATATCTTCCCGCCGGCAGGAATACACGGACACACACACAGGATCCTTCTACAGCAAACCTTTATTACCATGTGGCGAGGAGAGAGCGAACCTCGGACAAAGCACCGTTTATATACACCCTGGAGCAGCATGTTTATCTCTGATTGGCTGTTTGCTCATTACCTCATGAGACGCCTCGGGATAGGCTGTGACTTGTCGCGTTTTGGCCCTAGCACATGCGCAGATGGGCTGAGACTTAGCGCGCTCTGGCCCTAGGCACATGCGCAGACTATGTGCTAAGGGAAGAAGAACCGGATGCCGGCGCCATCTTGTAATGGAGGCTGCCGGCTTAGTGTGGCTCTCTACATCGCTGGGGTTAGGGGTATTCAGTGATGCCTAGGGGGGCCTTAAACATTAAAGCATGGTTTTGGAGTGGAGAGTAAATTGGGACATTCAATAAATCTTTTTGGCCAACAACAAAAAGATAGTACGTGTAAGGATAAGAAATAATGGCTGTTGGGAAGATTAATTGACAAGTGGTATGAAAACACCAACAAAGTAAAACAACTCCAGTAAGACCAGCATTTCAGGAGAATGCGCAGACCTCGGGCAGGGAGGGGTACCGAGCAGAACTGGGGATCTCATCTCTGAGCTCACTAAGGCTCCACACAAGCCCCTGAGCAGCCCACTATCACCTTAGACACCCTTCTCCCAACCAACCACAGGTCTTACTCAGATTTGTATTTTTTTTATGAAACAGGTTGGCCTCTCTGAATGGACAGTCTCAGAAGTCTTTTTTTCAAAAAAAAAAAAAATCAGAACTGATTATTTAACCAATTTTAAGGCCAGTAACAAACACATCCAGAGCCCTTAGATTTGGTAGAATTGAATCACAGAGTGCCTATAGTGATATAAAAATGTAGCCAGTATGTTTGAAGATGTTATCAGTGAAGAGCTCAGCTTTCCACTCCTCCTCACCGGCCCCTAAAAATTGTTAAGACCACACTTAAGAAATATGTTATTAGAAGAGCCAAATAAGCCGGGCAGTGTTAGCGCACGCCTTTAATCCCAGCACTTGGGAGGCAGAGGCAGGCAGATTTCTGAGTTCGAGGCCAGCCTGGTCTACAGAGTGAGTTCCAGGACAGCCAGGGCTACACAGAGAAACCCTGCTTCAAAAAACCAAACAACAACAACAACAACAACAACAAAAAAAAAAAAAAAAAAAAGAACCAAATAAGTTGTTAAAACCAACAAATGCCTGAGATCCTCAGCACGATTCTCCAAGATGGCTATGGTTGTTCCCATTTACAGAATGATGAAAATTGAGTTTCAAGGAGATCAGATAGCCCTGGACACACACATACTCTCTCTCTCTCTCTCTCTCTCTCTCTCTCTCTCTCTCTCTCTCTCTCTCTCTCTCTCTCCAGGCCAAGAAGAGCAGATCCCGCTGAGCACACACACACACTCTCTCTCTCTCTCTCTCTCTCTCTCTCTCTCTCTCTCTCTCTCTTTCTGTCTCCCCCGCCACCCCCCAGGCCAAGAAGAGCAGATCCAGCTGAGCACGGTTATCAGCTGCGCTCAGACCTATCATATTATATTATCACCTGTTTTTCACCTTGACTTTGAGGAAAAAGGAACAAAGCACACTTTAGCAATGTGTCAGGATCTGAAACCATCTGCAGATAGTTGTTGAGGTTTGAAATGGCGCAGGTAAAAGAATTTTCATAAGAGAGAGGTGTCCTTCTCACCATGCTGGGTTAGGCTGGGTCTTTCTTTAGGATGTCTGTTGTTTTGTTTTCTGAAAAGCATCTTTCCCAGTAAAAGGCTTATTCTACTCTGCCCCATCCCCTCCCTACCCCATCTCAAAAGGAGAGCAGAACCTCACATCCAAGGGCACGCTTTTCTTGCCTGATCATCCAGCACATGTAAAATATGGTGAAATATGGTCTGAGACAACCCCTCACAGGGCAGTGTCGGCAAACACTGTGACATTGCTAAGCAACACCACAGAGAAGCTCGCTGCAAATTAGGGGACAAATTTGTAAGAAGCCAGAGTATCTGGGGACTCGCATGGACATTTTATTACGAGCCATCTGGATGATCTACAGTAATGACCACGCATTATTGTTCGCTGTTCAAGGCTGATAATTCCCACATAATCATATTGACGCCTTCCCCCGTGATCCTAACCTAGCTTTCAAAGTTTTCCACTGGGCTTTGCCTTGTCCAGGTACCAATCTGCAAAACGACAGAGGAGAGTTAGACCTAATGAGCAGTTTTCATTCCTCCTAAAATAAAATTTAAAACACAGTAAGAAAAGTCACTTTCCGCTTTCCACTTGCACAGTGGTGGAACTCGCTGCCCAGGAATGCCCATAACAGACGGAACTGGTCATACTACTATATCTGCTCAGGTTTCCCAATGTGGGCTCTACTACAGTTCCCTAGAGGAAACCATCGTAAGATTCAGTCCCATTCTCAGCCAGCAAGGACCCAACCAGGGCACAAAGAAGCAAGTCTTAAACTTATGAGGAAAAGTGTCAAGCGGGCATCCCTCGAAGGTCCAGCCACCTGAATGGGTCATTTATTAAGCTAACATTTGCAAGTCAATTGGGCTAAGCAATCTGATTTTAAAGCACAAGTTACAAAATTGATGAACAAAATAGAGCTCAAATTCATTAAGTTTTTTTTTTAATTTAGAATTTGTTGAATACACATGAAACTCAAGAGGTTTCACAAAGAAAGCCAGGTATGCAGGTTCCACTCACAAGAAAAGGTCTGCGAGTACTTCATTTACATATGTACATACACCAGGAAGCAAATGAGTGAGGGAGACAAAAATGTTGGTGGTAACCAACCACACGGCCTAGATTTTCGAAGAGTAGAGACAGGAGAGTAAGAACTTCACAAAAGGGCCAGATTCAGATGGCATGAACATCAGCAGTAACTCCCCAAGAGCACAAAGGTAGGCGGTACCTGCGTGTGCGCATGTGCACGCATGTATGCCCTGTTTATACATCCTACTTAGAACTCAGTAGCTGGTATAGGATTACTGTCATGGTTCATTTTATGACGCTCTACCAGAATGCCTAGGATTGGATAATTTATAAAACACAGACCTATGTGCTCAGTTGCTCATCATTCTGGGGATGTGGGTCTGGTGAGGGCTGGGTCTCTTCTGTCAGGACAGCACCTGAAACACATGTCCTCCATAGGCATTCAATGTTGCTCACAAAAGCAAAGACAGAGCTCCTCCTGTTACCCTTTTTGTGGCACCGTGGATCTATTCCAAAAGAAAGTGTCCTCCTGACCTGAACAGGTCTTGAACAGTAGTTCTAAATCCCAATTTTATTGCATTAAAAAATAAGTTATAATTCATGAATTCAGGAGAACCCATCCAAACCAAGATCAGCTCTTTATTTTCATTTGCCAAGCCCTTACCTTGCTCTGAGAAACCTAAATGAGAAGCCTTAATCTCATAGAACAAGAAGAAGTTATTGTTCAGCAGGAGGAAAGAACTCCATGGGGCAAAATGTATCTCTACTAACACCTCATGTATGACATGTGTGTGCCACATGTTGGGTTCAGCTGTCCTCAGGCACCTGTGTGCCGCGTCCCTGTTGAAGAGCCACTCGGAGAAGTTCACCTTGAATGTCAGTCAGTCTCCCACAGAATGCCACACCGAGCTTCTGCAATGTGTCAGTACTTTGAAAGCTTTGAAAGCTTTGGAATTTGAAGGTTAAAATATTCCTTCCCTTTTCACTTGAGTAGGAAGTGGGATTCGAGGTTGTTTCCTCATTTAACCTCCATCTCTTAAGTGGTTTGAGTTTTGTTTTGGTTTTCTCCAATTTAAAAAAAAAAAAAAAA
>JADRCD010197874.1:0-26776 GCA_019843815.1 Montemys delectorum
CTTGGATAACTCTCAACTGTTATGCAATATGTGCTGGTTATATATCAGTTTGGTAAATAATAAATAAATTAATTATACTTCATTTGCTTATCTATTATATTCAATGTCCGGAGCCCTATGAACCAAACATACAAAAGACTTACTGAGAGGATAAGAAAACTATGTGCAAAGTTGAAGTTTTTATAAACAAACAAATATAAATGTCAGCAAATACTTAGATGTAGGGGTTCTTACAGAATTTTAGTAGAGGGATACTAAACTCTATTCTTCAGGCATGAATGATGCTCTTTTAAAATTAGAGCAGTGGATAATATCTGTCCAAGACTCATTTAAGCTTAATTTAACTAACATTTCTTTGTGGATCTAAAATCAGACTCACAAGATTCATAAGTATGTAGCATAACCCTCCCTTCCTGCAAATATAGAAGTGGCTAAAAAATGCTGGAAAAAGAGTGCCTCTTCCTATTTGCTTTAGCTGCCTGTAAATTGCAGACACGTGTGGAAACAACTACAGTTAAGTTGTTTGGTTTAGCAAAATATACTTGGACAGAATTCTCTCTCTGAATTCTTGACCTCTAACTCTGGATTAAATGAAAAGTCTCCCATTATGATAGAAAATGGCAAAGCATAATGCCACCAAAATGGGAGGCATGGGGTTGGACTTCAGTTGGAAGCAAGTAGGAAAAAGGAAACAACGGAAAATAATTTATTGCAGACACATTTATCAAGCCAATTTTGTACTACACCACATAAAACAAAATTCTCTAGTAATTTAGTTATCCTCCTCTCTCATGACTAGTGGTGATAAAGAACATTATGTCCAGAAAACTGAAGATGAGCCTGTCAAAAAGATGTAGAGATTAGAGAGTCCTTCTTTTACAAATTTCCATTTACAACTAACATATGATAATCCTGATGTAACAGGGCACACCCAGAGACATATATAGACATAGATATAGAGATTTTAGCTATAAAGTTAATGTTAGCAAAAAATGCATATGTCTCATTCCATATAACCTAGTAACCAAATATAGGGATAAAAGAACAATATGGATTAATAAATTGTGATAGCCAAATTAATCTTAATCAATTGCCACAGATTGTGTTGTAATCTTAAATGTATAAAAGTTTTGAATGAAATATATGATTGACCTGAAAAAAAAATGACATTGTATGTTTAGACATGTCTCACAAATAAGTACCATATTATACTAAAAAATATTGTTAATGAGTGTTATGTTGAAATTTGAGAATATTAGGCCAGTAAATTTTCTCGTCCTTTCTAAAAGACAAAGTGCTTGGGTAAGTTACATGTTCTTGATGACAGTATAAGAGGGTATAATATGTTTTTCCATGTAGTGGTTAAAGATATCATACCATTTACATGAAAAACATATTGAGCATTAATACAGAAATAAAATATCTTCCATGAGGGTATGGAGGTCAACAAATTCAGGTATGTTGCACCACAATGGCAGAATGGAAGCCACAAATCTGGGAGATGCTGAAACTGTGGCCAGTGTGGAGACTACTGAAGATACACCAAGTGCATATTCCTTTAGTAAACAGACATAAATCTTTTGAACATTGCTGAAGCACATGATTACTTAATTCAATTCTCCTAAATTTTGTATGCCATGCCTGCTGAATGAATAGACAACGATAGAAACTTTAGCTGGTGACATATGAAAAGAAATGTCACTGTGGGTTGCTCTTGAAAAGCATGTAGGGATTGTGGTCCCAGCCTAACTCTTGTTACCTCCAAGTCACAGTTAGTTGAGCAAAGGTACTCCACAAACTACTACTCTCTGTGTTATTCTGACACTGCACATTCTAAAACAACAGAATTAAGTACCTATGAATGAAAACTCACAAATTTTGAGCAAAAAAAAATCTTTTATTTATTGTGTTGTTTTTCTCAGACATGTTGTTAGCATAATGGAAAGCTGACTAACAGGGTTACTGGTTTCAGTGACATTCCTTCATATTGTCATTAATTCAGTTTCAGTTCTCATGAATATTTGATAACAAATACAAAAATCTTCATTTTCAATAAAAAGTTACCATCAATATTTAATCCAATTTTCTTATTTAGGAACCACTTGTACCACTAAATGTATCATTCTGAGGCACATTCTTTTAACAAACAGTAAAGGCAGTGTGTTTATATTAGAAACAACAAAATAGTCACATCACTTGCAAGCATTTGATCTTCCAAAAATTTGAGTTTCTTTTCCTTTCATCTATCTCAAATTTTACAGTTTTCTGTTTTGAAAAATATGTACTTAATTCTCAATGTAACACTCTAATCATGGTTTTATCTGGTATTATTTTTGGTCACAAAGAAGTTTGAAATAATTTTACAGCACTTTTAATGGTTGAACTAATTCATTTCTAGAACTATATTCCTTCTGGTTTGTAATAGGAATTTATTGTGTATTTGTTCATTTTTATTGCTCATTATGAAACATAATCCTTTTTATTGCCATCAACTTTCTGTCTGTCAATACTGAAGAGTAATAAGAATGTAATAAATAGCCTGCTTTAATAAGTCCTCTATAATTTTTCATATATTGCTGTCTTCATTATGGTTTGCCATTCATAAGTATGATTTGACAGTTTACAAACAAGAAGTTAATAATACTAATATTAGAGACAGAAATGGTCATTTGAGAAAAAAAAATGAATATGAACACACTGGTGGTCTCAGCTTCATGGCTCCTCAGAAATTATTTCCTGTTTGTAATGCTCTTCACATTGCTGAATTTTGAGAGAAATTGGTACTAATGATTCTGCAGCATCACACATCTCTCTATGTTTGCAGTGGTGGCCATGCAGCTTTGATGCTACTGAGGAACATTTGCTAAATCTGGCTAATATCTGTGAAGAATGCCCATGAACACCTATCTCAGCTACTGTCTTATTGCTCGGAAGAGAAACAAGGACCAAAGCAACTCTTATAAAAGAAATTATTTAATTGAAGGCTTGCTTACAGTTTTAGAGATTCAGTCTAGGATGGTGGACTTAATCACTAGATCATGGTGGGAAGCAGACATGTGAAGGACAGTAGTTGAAAGCTTTTTGCAGGTATCTGAAAGAGATGGAGATAGATAGAAGGAGGAAGGGAGGATGGAAGGGAGGGAAAGAGGGAGAAAGAGAGGAAGGGAAGGAGGAATATTGGCGTAGTCTACTGCCATTGATGCACGTCTTCCAACCTGGACATACTCTTCTAATCCTTCCCAAAGAATTCCACTCCATGGTGACTGTGTATTCTAATAAATCTACTTTTCTGAGCCATTCTCATTGAAACAACCACTACATGTAAATTCATATACTGTGTACAGTTGAAATAATTTAACGATTTGAATAAAAGAACTGTTCAGAATCAGTATGAAAATCGTGACTACTATAATTATGTAAGTTGAATGAAGTTGTTAAAACTTGTGGATGGTATAGTTAGGTACACATCTGCCAACAAGTTAATAAACCTAATATTTTCTTGAAATATTCTTTAGAATGAATAAAAATCATTGATGAAATGTATTGTTTTAAAAAATATCAAAACCAGTAAAAAAAAATCACAGAAAACATTACATTGCTATATATTTTTTGCAACAGGAAAAGCATAAGTTAATGTGTTGTCCCTAATTTGAATTTTCATGTAAGGTAAAATGTTGAAATGTATAAGAATATTATGTTGTAAATCTAGGAGAGAAAAAAATCATGACATCTTTGCTTTTGTCTTTTGCATAATTGCCATGTTTAGCTTGTCATCTCTCTTAAACTGGAACTCAACATATTTTTCCAAGAGAATTCCCTTGAATCTCTGTACCTGTCTCATTTAAAAGAAATATGGATAACATTATAACTTTTAAAAACAGTATTCCAAACCAAAAGAGAAATTGTCGTATCTAATACTATGCCATGATTAAGTGTGGTTTATCTCTGGCATGTACAATTAGTTGAAAATATAAAAAAATAAAAATAAAAACAATTTGTCAATAAAATGAAGGATAAGAACAGCAGGATCATATTAAGAGCTGTATAGTCAGGTGGTGGTGGTGCATGCCTTTAATCCTAGCACTTGGGAGGCAGAGGTAGGCCGATTTCTAAGTTCGAGGCCAGCCTGGTCTACAGAGTGAGTTCCAGGACAGCCAGGGCTACGCAGAGAAATCCTGTCTTGAAAAGCAAACCAAAAAAGAGAGAGATGTATAAAATCTTCCAATGAAAATAATCAGAATAAAATCCTTAAAAATTTAGATATAGAACATGTGTAATACTGCAAATTACAAAGTTGACAAAAATGATACTCTGTTGATCATAACTAAAATTAAGGAGAAAGCAAGCAAGTAAACAATTGTATTCGTAATCCTTTGGAACAAATTCAAAGGTTGATTTCCCTCCTCTTTTCATATGCTAGTGAGCTTTTATTTCAGGAGAGTTGAATAGTTATATTACTCAGTTTGCCTTTACAGCCCTCATATAAGTCCCCATACTCCATTGACTCCTGAGTCAGGCTGTGAGAGTGTATTTGACTTCTTTCTTAAAAGTTTCTCATTTCAAGTAGTTCATAGGCAAATTATTACCTAGTTATCATTGTTTACACTACCAGGACATTATTAAGAACCCATCTATATGGTTATTCATTGATTTGTCCCTTCATATGTATTACATATAAAACCTCTGGATTGTCATTTATTACTTATAATTCTCTTGCTCCTTGTTTGTTTCATCTCATGGCTTCTAAATATTTAGATATCGGCAAGAGGTATTGATGGAAGTTTCAAATGTATTTTGGTTCCTTTTTTGACCTTAGAATTGAGATGGCAAGCCGACATGGTCATCCCCCCAGTTTTATCTACTAATTTAAAGACTACTGGTTAGCATGTGCATTTTATTCCTCAATATAAGTTTTCCCTTTTATCAGCAATTTTTTTTCCTATGCTGACAGTTTAACCTCTTTTAGGTGTCTTATTTTCCAAACAAGAGCCACATAACTGATACTACAGCCTGTTTATGATCCTGTGCCATAGGTACTACTTGCATATACTGTAAAAATATTCCATGGTTTTCAGCTATTTGATGGGGGTCTTCATACTCTTCTAACAGAATGAATTCACTAAAGAGGTAGGTTATTCCACATCTCAGAAACAAGAGAGTAATCCTGTGACTCTCCACCCCACCAGACAAGTCACCATTAGATGGGACAGCCTATGTTGAATGTCTTTTCACCCATTTCATTCTTTTCACAGACAAATGAAACCAACTCCAGCACGAAGGCATGCTATTCCTTGCCACAAAGGAAAGGATAACTGTATAAAGATTGTCTTCATGGATATTCTATCCTCAGAAAACGTATCTTTGGCTTCTTGATGGACCTGCAGCAGAGACAATGCTACTATTTCAGCCTATCTTTGGTTCTGTCATGCACCAATTTAGGCCTCAAATGTTGTGACACTAATATTGTGTTGACAAGCATAATGAATGATCATCCAAGATTAGAGTCCAATGACTAATCAAAGAAATGAGTTCACTAAATCCTAGTTTCTTATATTAATAAGCTTATTTGTAGATGGATACACAAAAAGTCACACATAAGAGCAAATGCATCTTATGGGCATTTAAAACCCCATGAAAAATTTCCATAGGTAGATACATTCAATAGTTATGACCTCTCCTTTATCACGGAATGCTAATTTTGAACATTTAAGTAGGAGTTGTGATAAGAAGTGTTTTTGCATCCTTACCATTCTCAGTTTTCCTTAGTCTTTCATAGTTTTAGATCAGCAGAAAACCAAGATAAAATGACAATATGATTGAGTATAATCAATTATATAAATAACACTATGTGAAGTTTTTAAATGTTTACAAGTGAAACTCCATAGTACACATTTAGATATGTGCATTATTTTTGTGAAAATAACATTTGCCCTTAAATGTTCATAGAGTTTAAAAGGTATAATCATTGACCTATAGTGATTCATTTTGTAATGTCTCCAATGTAAAGAGATGAAAATGTGAAAATGACACACGTTCAGTACAAACTGCACTCCATACTTTTCTAGGCTAGTGGTGGGCGCTTGAGGCAGGCTCTTAGTAAGCTGAGAAGTGTCATAAGCTACTGGTGGTAGTCTATAAGTCATAGAGCCGTAAACATGACAATTCAGTGTTTTAGAAGGCATTACCAAACTCTGAAATTTGCTGGGTGCAGTATATTCAATATTCAGTGAAGAGTACATATTCATTTGTTAACCTCATCACAAGTAGCCTGCTTGGAGTTCTAGATGTAGCCATTTTCTTTCTTTTTTGTTTTTTTAAATTGATCATTTTATTTGTTTACATTTCAGATGATATCCCCCTTCCTGATTTCTCCTCCACAAAACCCCTATCCCATCCCCTGTCCTCTTTGTCTTTATGAGAGTGAACCTCCACTCCATTGCCCACTCCTGCCTCACCCTCTAGGATCCCCCTACAATGGGACATCAGCCCTCCAAAGGAACAAGGGCCTCCCCTCTCACTGATTCCAGATAAGGCCATCCTTTGCTACATATGTAGCTGGAACCATGAATCCCTCCGTAAGTAATCTTTGGTTGGTAGTTTAGTCCCTGGGAATTCTGTGTGTTCTGGTTAGTTGATATTATTCTTCCCATGTGGTTGCAATTCCCTCCAGCTCCTTTAAGTCCTTCTTCTAGCTCTTCCAATGGGGTCCCCAAACTCAGTCCGATAGTTGGCTGTGAGTATCTGCATATGTGTTTGTCAAGTACTGGCAAAATGTCTCAGAGGACAACTATACAAGGCTCCTGACTGCAAGTACTTCTTGGCATCACCAATAGTGCCTGGATTTCCTTTCTGCAGATGGGATAGATCCTTAGATGAGGCTGTCCCTGGATTCACTGTATGGCCTTTCCTTCAGTCTCTGCTCCATTTTTTGCCCCTGAATTTCTTTTTGACAGGAAAATTTCTGGGTTAACAATTTTGATATATGTGGATGACCCCATCCCTCACCTGGGTGCCGTGTCTGTCTACTGGGGGCAGTCTCTACAGATTCTCTCTCCCCTTTGTTGGGTATTTCAGCTAATATTATCCCTGTTGGGTCCTGTGAGCCTCTCTTTTCCTGGAAGTCTGGGAATTTCTAACGGTTATTCTCAGTTCCCTATCCTCCACTGCAACATGTTTCTATTAAATTTCCTGAAACTCTGTACTTCTCTTTTGTCCCTTACAATACCTGTTTCTGCCCTTCTTTTTCCCTTCCCCTCCTCTCTCCCACCTACATCTCTCCCTTCCTCTACCTCCTGTAATTATTTTGTTCCCTATTCTGTGTAAAATTGAAACATCCACACTTTAGTCTTCCTTCTTAAGCTTTATATGGTGCGTGGGTTTTATCGAGGGCATTCTGAGCTTTTGGGCTAATATCCACTTATCCGTTGAGTACATACCATGTGTATTCATTTATATTTTCGTTACCTCACTCAATATGATATTTTTTTGCTTCCATGCATTTGCCTGCAAATTTCATGAATATTTTAATAGCTGAGTAGTACTCAACTGTGTGTAGCCATTTTGAATTTAGTGTCTTTAACTTCTTTTCTTTTATAATTTATTTATTTTTAGTAGATATTTTCTTTATTTACATGTCAAATGATATCTCCTTTCCTGGTTTCCCCTCCAAAAAAAGGAAAAAAATAAATTAAAAAGTACTCTGTTCCCTCCCCCATCCCCCAGCTCACCAACCCACCCTCTCTGGCTTCCTGGCACTGGTATTCCCCTACACTGGGGCATAAAACCTTCACAGGACCAAGGACCTCTTCTCCCATTCATGACCGATTAGATTATTTTCATAGTTATAGTAAAATACATTTTCTATGATATTTTCATTAAAATATTTCTAAAAATGTAAAACCCAGTGTCATTAAATACATATTCAGTGCTACTTAAATATGAGAACTGCCTATATTTTGCTATGAATTTAATAAAGCCTTTCTACCCATTAAACTGTAACTACTTTCCCTAACTCCACCACAACTCTGATAACCTTTCACTCTCTGAGGGTTCTTTTTTTCTTTTCTATTTTTGTTTTCTTTGGAATCTCATGTGATAGTGTGATATTCTGTGTTTGGCCTTTTCGCTGAGATAATGTTTTCAACGTCTACACTGCAGCATGTATCAAAATTTCATTATTATTAGTTGTTAACCAACGCCCTACTTATTTGAACTTTAACGTTTATTAAGCATTCCATTAGTTTACATCTTAGATGATATCTCACTTTCATGTTAGTCCCTTCACCAACCCATCTCATGATATCCTACTTCCTGGTTACTCAGTCACCAACCTCCCAGCCCACATCTGCCCTCCCTCCTTCTCTTTACCTCAATGAGAGTGCTCCCACACCCACCCACACTATCCCCCGCCCCACCTCTCTAGCATCCATCTACTCTGGGATATCAAACCTCTCCAGGACCAAGGCCCTCCCCTCCCACTGCTGTCAGGCAACTCCCCTTGGTAGTACATAATATTAAAATTGGAACGATTCAGAGAAGGTGAGGATGGCTCCTGAGCAAGGAAGACATGCAAATTCATGAAGCATTCCAATTTTAATTTTATCCACTCGTTTATCTGTTAGTAACTTCTTCAGTTGCCTTATTTCTTTTTCTCCTGTGAGTAATGTTTGTATAAACATTAGATTATTGTTATCTCTTTGGACATAGAGATAACAATTTCTGATCTCTCTGCATTTTTCTTGGTAGATTCAGAGTGACAAATTGCCTCTTGATATGATAATGCATGCTCACCTGTTAAGTAGTCATCAGATTCATTCATTTCTACAGCAACTACACGAAGTTCCACTTAGTCCACTGTGCACACATGACATCATTGCCCAATTTTCTCTCTTAGAAATTATGTTCAACTTGGTTAACACAAGGATTCATAATGCTGAAAATCTCTAAATAAATATTTCTTATACATGAAATATTTAAATCCTATAAATGAATGTACTGAATACAAACGTCATTTCTTCTTTGGAATTATATTAGTCATATTTTGTAAACATTTTACTGTATCCAGCATGTTGGTTTTGTTGTTATTGTTTACTTTTTGGTATTATGTTTTGGGACACAGTTGTTTTTATCCTTAGAAAAATACAATTAGCACAAACGTTATTTTCTTATTTGTGCTTTTGTGGTTGAATATTATCTCTACGCATATATCGCTGTTTTTAAACTCATGAAAACTTGAATTCCATTGTACATATTACTGTTTTAGCTGTTTAATGTGTTTCATATAGTATTTTTAGCATTTATATTTTTGAATACCATTGAAAAGATTAATTTCCATTATGAATGATGTAGGCATTCTGGTTATACTAAGCTACCAATCCATGTGAAGCATTATTTTTGATTTTTCTCATCTGCAGTGTATCTGTCATTTGATAGTATTATATTGTTTAAAGCCCTATGAATTTGAAGTATGTTTGAGGATGTGAGATATGCAAGCTATACATTTTTTATTTTATACATGAATTGAATTTCCTTTTGTCTTTGAATGTTAAGTGTGTGTTACAGTTCACATGTGTCACTAAGAGAAAACCTGTGTATGCTAATTCCTTATTTCCACCATATCAGTTGGGTCCCATGTGTTAAACTCAAATCATCAGTTTTGGTGGCAAGTACATTTATCTGATGAGCTACTTCATCTGGCCTTCAACTTTTTCTTTATTAGGGTTTTGATAATGACACAGATGATAAAATTTAATATGAATTTGACATGGTAGTTTCACATGAAGAAAGATTTAGTCTTCATCATAATTTCAGAGGGTTCAGTCAGTCCATGATCAATTTTTTTCTATTTCTTTTTGTCCTATAACAAAGTAAAGATACAATTGTGTAATAGTATAGGAAAAGATGCAGATGACATCCTGGTGCCCAGGAAGTGTGTGTGTGTGTGTGTGTGTGTGTGTGTGTGTGTGTGTGTGTGTGTGTGTGAGCAAATTGCATGCAAAACTGCATGAATGAAAGTGCAAAAAAACATTTGGAGTTGTTTTTCTCCTTCTAGTAGATGGACTCTGGACATCTAATTCAGGTTATCTGGTTTGGCAGAAATGCCTTAACTAAAGACTAAGGGTACAGCTTGAAATAACACCAAACTGAAGGCTAAACTATACTGGTATCAACATCAATTCACTTGTCAATCATGTAACTGAAATCTGCAATCCCTCAAGCAGTCTTCAGCAGTTTAAAAACAGTCATTTCAGAAGACCCTTTCAGTTCAAATATTAGCTCCGTGGAGACTCAGATTCCTGACAATTCCTGTAGGTTGCCCTTATATCCCTTCCCAGTTCTTCTCTTTTCGAACTGCCCAGTTTAATAAACTACTTCACTTTCTTATCTCAGTTTATCTCAGTGAGTATCCTACATGTAACCACATTAATCAATGTGCTAAACCTATTCTCTTACTTTAAAATTGGAAGACAAATGTATCAATCATAATATATACTTCTCTGTTGGGATCTCGCTCTGTAGAAACTCAGGCTGTATCATGAAGGGATAGAATGAAGCTAAATTTATGTAAGCAAGTAGATATAAGAGCTTTAGAAAATATATTTCTCAATTTGTAGCCATTACCGCTATAGTATGTATTTATTGTTTTCCATCTAGTCTAAGATAAAATTTAACCGCCTCTCTAGAGTTATGTTATTATAATCTTTAAGATTTATTTATTTTTTAAAATTCAGTGTGCTTGTTTGTGTGTGGAGACAAGACCACATAAGATGTATGTTAAAAAAAAAAACTCAGAGGTCCTCTTCTTTGCCTCTCCAGTATTGGGTTTACAAGTGTGTTCCATCACATCTGGATTTTCCTCTTTTTTTTTAAACATGTTTCTGCAGATGTTCAGCTCCTCATGCTTGCAATTGAGGGACTTTATTTGCAATTGACTGGACTATTATAAAATTATTCTAACAAAATTAACACAACTGTAGAAGACATTGAGATAGTAATATTCTAGTAGGCTGAACAAACTAAAAATTAATTGTTACCAATCATAAATGCTTGTGCTAACACTTTGTATGTTGGTTGAAAATTATAATTAAATTATAATTAAAAATAATTTTAATATTTTTAGGACTAAATAGTTATTTGTCATGTTAATCACTTTTGTTCAGGTCATAATGTGTTATGGTAGTAGCAGAACAAAATGAAGACCATGTATATTTGGCTGTACCATTCAGACACCTTTTTGTAAGTAATTATTTATTTGGTTTTATTTCTGGTTATTATACCTTCTGCTGCTAGCTAAGCTTAATTTGCTTTTCTTTGAACTGGTGGCTCTTCTGCATTAGTTGTTGACACCAAGCTACTGAGAATCACAAAATAAAACAATAATAATTATGTGTTTCTATAGTTATTGCAAAGTACACATCTTTGAAGAGACATGTCAAAAATTTTTCTGTGAGATTACTGAACTCTTGAATGACCAAAGTAATTCATATTTTCTAGTTGACATTTTCCTTTCTTTCTAATTCCATACACTCTAACAAATAGACTACAGAAAATTTTTCCTGGGGGAGGGGGGGGGCGGTTACTTCCATTGCATAACAACCATAGGTCATTGGACTGCAGAGCTCTTTCTAAAGGCTGCTAAAAAGGTCTTTGTTTAATGGCAAACAGCTTTTTACTAACTTCCCAGGATTCCAGAAAGGCTAATCAGCAGTTCTAGTCAGCAGCACATTTATTACCCTGTGATGTGCTGGAGACAGCTGGTTACAAACAGACCTGCCTCTAGAAAAGTGCTGTGCCAGTATTTTACAATAAAGTGCACCAATTAGATGCATTCATTAGGACAAACTGCTTGTCTTCTTCCATAGTGATGCTTTAAAAAAATCACAATATACTTTTGAGCTCACCCTTCTGTATTATTATTATTAATCAAACAAAATACATCATAACATATTGATGTAATCCATATATGCATACTCAATATTCGTGTGTTAGAGCCTACACTGACAAAAAAGTGATATGATATAAGACAAATGTTTCTCTCCTAAAGGAATCTTATATCTTTAAAGAATATTATCACAATAAGTAATTTGAGAATTTTCTTCCAAATTTCTATTAGGAGTAATAGTTCATAACTTTACACATATATTCTTAATTTTTTATTTTGCCCTATAGACTTAACATCATCTATACAGTTTTATTTTAGTATCAATATAGCTCAGAGATTACAAAACCCCAAAACTGGGGCATGAAATTATAAAGATGTAATATGGAAAAGAATCTGCCTTTCTTAGGGTGGAGGGCAACCGGATTATTGTACAACACTGAGTAGAACAGAGCAAGATGGATCAGACTGTTTTCTCTGATGACAACATTATTTCTCAGTTTCCTACTTATACACAAAAGCATTCAGTAGCTGCCAATACTCAATTCTTTTCTAAAATGGATGTAATTTGCTTTAGGACCTGACCTGAATTGCAACTATTTTTCTATCTTTTTGAATACAGAAACGCTATGCATGATAATACTCTTGGACATTTGCTTCTATTTATTCACAATTTATATAGTTTAGGTTCTTATGCATTGTTGGTAATTGAAAACACATAGCACTTATAATTACTTATTTTTATGACTGACCTCAAGCTGAAGAAATGACTATTGTAAAGGAATGGTAGCTCATATAATCAGAGTAATTTTCGAATGAATGAAATATCACCTACAAGTTCATACTAAAACCCTGCTTTTGAATATATTACCATAATATTTATTTTTCCCCCACTAACCTTTCTACTTGGTACAATTAATGTAGTCATTTAATAAAGCCCATCCTCACATGCCTGAGTTAACACTATAAACTATGAATTATAGTTAGCATACAAATGTACAAATAGTGTAAATTATATGAAAGCTTTTATTGGAGACATTAACCATCTCCTGATAAATAGTATCCAGGATAATAAAGTGTGTTTTGCATTGATCTCTGCAAATGTGCAACAACTATTAAAAAGTAATACAAGTTATTTTCATATAGAAAATATGCAAGTGATCTGTCATCGAAGATACCTTCATCAGAAAGAGTATAGTACTATATATATCTTTGTTATTTTCTCTTATATATTATATATTCTCCTGTTTAATTAATACAAATCATATTGATACATTAACTAACAGTTGCCTTGATAAGTTATTATGGATGTATATGTGTGATGTAGTATCAGTGAAACTGTTTTTTGTTTGTTTGTTGGTTGGTTGGTTGGTTGGTTTTTTGAGACAGGGTTTCTCTGTGTAGCCTTGGCTGTCCTGGAACTCATTCTGTAGACCAGGCTGGCCTTTAACTCAGAAATCCACCTCCCTCTGCCTCCCAAGTGCTGGGATTAAAGGCGTGTGCCACCACTGCCCAGCGAAACTTGTTTTAACTGAGAGTTTAAATCTAGAAAAACTAAAAATACATTCATTATTTAAATATTTTCAAATTATTAAATATATAACCAATCACTTTTATTTATTTTAGATATTGTTCTTCTATATGATATATGGGCCAAGCTGACTTTGAGTTAATAACCCTACAACACCCATCTCCAGAGTGCTTTGTATTTAGAGACATACTACAAGGTTTGGTAGTATTATATATGTTTTTAATACATGTCAATATATTTAAGAATATGAATAGAAAATGGTTTATTATTTCCCATTTATTTTTATATTATAATCAAAATAAGATTAAATTTTATTTTTTACAATTTAGAAATATTTGAATGCTTCTTTATTATACAATAAGTTTTTATTAATATTGAATAATTTCTATGGATTAAAATACTGATATATATTGTAATAAACATAACATAAACATGAATAATGACCTATTAGACATTTTCAACATTGAATATTGTAAAAAGAATACTGAAAAGTAAAATCAAGATATGGTTACTATCACTTGGACTAATGATATACAGGTAGAGTCATATATCATTTTGATATCCTTTTAATTTTAGATTTCTTTAACATTACTGTAAGTGATATGATATTGTTATATGGAATTTAGATAACCTCTGCTAAGTATTAGGTATATAGTATAAAATTTGTGATTATCTGATAAATAATTAAGTAAGTTTGATTTTCATTACTTTGTAGGATCATTGCTTTCTTGTCCAAAAAAGTCCCTCACAAAATGCAATGCCTAAAATGTGTGAGCAGTGATGTCACAGGAGATAATTCATTAAAATGATTCCTTTTATTCTTTTATGGTACCGTTTTGGGTCCAAGACGTTAAAGCACAGAGAATGCACTTTTATTCAATATTCAATTAGAAGCCAAAAGTAAATTACAAATTCTATCTAGTCTAAAGTAAACCTGATCCTGACTACACCGAGCAAACTGGCAACTGCCTAGCTGGCATAAAAGTCATTTGTCCTCACGGAGATGGGTCGAGGGAAGCAGAAAGAAGGCACAAAGTTTTGAATGATAACAGAATTCCTGCTAGAAAGTATAAAAGAGCAGTCACATAACAAAGACTGAGTCCTGCCATTTTTACAAGGACAAATTCAGAAGATGTAAATTTCCGAGAAGATTGTAAATTTAGAGAAGATTGAGGCTTCAATACTGAAAAACAAAAGAAGAAATGCATAATAGCACAAAAGATAGATAAAGTAGAGAAATTAAACAGGTTAGAGCAGAAATTCCATTTTAAAGTGGGAAAGAGCCTCAAGCACATGGGCACAGGGGAAAATATTCCTGAACAGAACACAAATAGCTTAGGATATAAGATCAAGAATTGACAAATGGGACCTCATAAAATTGCAAATCTTCTGTAAGGCAAAGGGCACTCTCAATAGGACAAAAACAGCAACCTACAGATTGGGAAAAGATCTTTACCAATATATCCGATAGAGGGCTAATATTCAATATATACAAAGAACTCAAGAAGTTAGAGTCCAGAGAACCAAATAACCCTATTTAAAAAAGCAATACAGAGCTAAACAAAGAATTCTCAACTGAGGAATTGTGAATGGCTGAGAAGCTCCTAAAGAAATGTTCAATATTCTTAGTCATCAGGGAAATGCAAATCAAAAGAACTCTCAGATTCTACATCACATCAGTCAGGATGGCTAAGATCAAAAACTCAGGTGACAGCAGATGCTGGTGAGAATGTGGAGTATTTTATTCTTCTCCCTTGAGTATTTTGTTCTCTTTCTAAGAAGGACCAAAGTACCCACACTTTGGTTTTCCCTCTTCTTGAGCTTCATGTGGTCTGTGAATTGTTTCTTGGGTAATCCGAGCTTCTAGACTAATATCCATTTACCAGTGAGTGCACACCATGTGTGTTCATTTGAGGGTGGGTTAGCTCACTCAGGATGATGTTTTCTAGTTCCATCCATTTGCCTAAGAATTTCATGAGTTCATTGTTTTTAATAGCTGATTAGTACTCCGTTGTGTAAATATACCACATTTTTTGTATCCATTCCTCTGTTGAGGGATATCCGTGTTGTTTCCAGTTTAAGGCTATTATGAGGTTGCTATGAACATAGTGGAGCATATGTCCTATTACATGTTGGAGCATCTTCTGGGTATATGCCCAGGAGTGGTATAGCTGGATCCTCTGGATCCTCTGGATCCTTAGACATAGCATTATGTCTAATTTTCTGAGGAACTGCCAAACTGATTTCCAGAGTGGTTGTACCAGTTTGCAATCCCACCAGTAATGGAGGAGTGTGCCCCTTTCTCCACATTCTCACCAGCATCTGTTGTCACTTGAATTTTTAATCTTAACCATTCTGACTGTTGTGATGTAGAATCTGAGGGTTGTTTTGATTTGCATTTCCCTGATGACTAAGGATGTTGAACATTTCTTTTTTTTTTTTTTCAAAGAGAAAATTTTTATTGATATAAAATGCACTTATAAAATGTCCACAGAAGACATGTAATTTTTCACTGCTATATAAATTTATTGGGAATGTTACTCACATCTATTGTCACCTAAAACATAGTGTAAACAATGAGTTATACCCTAAAACAGATGCATACGTGATTCTCAGCAATCATTGGTTTAATTATTAGTCAGGTTACAAGATCACATCTATATTCTGGAATGTGCATTGACTTTGATGTAGTGTAATAGGCTTCAGAGCATAATTGCACACGGTGCTTCAGAACAGCTCCCACTGATTCTGGATCCAGGACACGTAGTACTCCCTCTACTTGAAATGGCAGCTCTGGTGATGATCTAGACACAGCTCCAGGACTCTCACTGCAGCACTCTATGGCACGTGTGACGACTGTACACACGTACAACTAAAAAGTTTACCTGTCGTAAACAAGTGCGACATCACTGTCAACTGTTCTGCATATTTAAGTAGTAAAGTCTATGTATTTGTAAACAAACAAAACACACAATACTCAAATCTATTTTTACAAATTTCCCTCAGCCTATCATTCCTCTTACCGTCTAGATGAATACACACTGAATTTCTGAAAGGTGCATGTATTACCTCAGGTAATAAGGCTCTGCAACGGTACTTCATATTTCATACCATGAAATGTACATTACTGACATGATCTTGTGCAGCATGAAGTTCGGGTCAAGGACTTCCAAATCCTGGACATGACAGTCCACTTCAGAACTTCTCAGTTATGGCTCTGCAGCAAGGTTAGCAGATTAGATACCAAGTGTTCTAACTCCCTCTACTTCAAGTAACAAAGGGCTCTTCAGGCTCAAAACTCTCTAGGCTGTAACTGAAAACACAAAGCTTCAGAAAACCCATGTTCTGAGAGACATTATTAACTGAAACAAGACCCTTAGGCTAAGTATTATCTGTGTTAGCCTACTAAGTACTAGAAATCAATAATTTTAGATCTGAATACTTGCTCCCAAGCAATATGACAATTTGCTTTAAGATACATGGTTTCAAAGAGAAAAACAAAACAACTCCCACCCCCACCCCCCAAAACAAAACCAAACCTTTAAACTCCGAACATTTTTCTTTACTTTCTTTTTGGTGGTACCTGACTTTTGATCTGACATGAACATCTGGCTTCAGTCCTTATGGAGTGACTTTGGAAACAGACAGTGCGAAAGCTCTGCAAAGATCCTACCAGACGGGAGTCTTCCAGTGCCAGGAGGAAGCCTGTGCTATCTGGGATCTTTCTTGAGCTTTAGTGTGAACTGTTTCTGCGATCTGATGCTACTACACTGGAGAGGTGGGACGGGAAGCCATGCTGCCGTACCGCCATTCTCCACCGTGGCAGTCAGCCGCACCTGAGCATGCGCACAGCAAGCAGCTGCCTGCCTCCTTCCGGGCTCCTTAACATACTCAAAAAGTGCTAGTATCTCAAGGTTGTTTCGCTTCCCTTTATAGGGAAACTTAGACCTCACTACAAAGTTCTAAAGAGCAAGTCCTTCTGCTCTGTGGAACTGGCCCACCTACGTAAAATTTTGACGATTATGTGAAAGTGTGGAATCAACACGCTATGAAAACAGTGTGATAAAACCAAACATTACTATGTTGAAATCTTGTCTAGTTTTAACTAAAAAATAAAAATCATGAGTCTTCTATAGCATTAATTTAAAAAATACATAGAAGTGAAAAGTGCTATTTTTCAAAAAGTACAATTTTCCTCCCAACTATATCAACATGGAATGATTTCAGTTCTCCTTGTACTAAAAGCTGGAAATTTTACAAAACTATATTGCAACATTTAATAAGACAATTTTAATCAGTAGTGGCTTCTGCTTCCGCCAGACCCCTAATCAATCTTCGGATCCCTCTCTTCCCCGCGGGGCCTTTTGGTTTAGCAAAACTCTGTTTATGTGCATGCTGCTTGAGATGGACTTCATCGTAAAGGATTTCTGCAGTCAGTTCCTCCCCATTGTCTATCTCAATCTTTCTGATCACATCCATCTGTAGCTGCCGCTCTACAATCTCGAGCAGAGTGCTCTTGCAGCTAGAATACAGCATCCGCTCTCTTATGCTGCATGTGTATCCAGGCATCGAATAAATAAAAACTACGGACTCTAAGTAGTCTCCTTCATGGGAATGCTTATACAGAAAGAAATGGTAACGTGCTGAATCCTTGGGAATCCTCTTTGGCAAATCTCTTAGTTCTGTATTTTCTGTGTTGGCCAAAATTATTGTTTCATTTTTTATATCTATTTCCAACTGCACATAGTTGAGCTGTTTGTTACTCAGTTTCTCCAAAGCCTGGAAGGCGTCTCGAGAAATAGGAAATGCTACTCCTTGTAGTGTCTGATGCTTTGTGTCCACACTCACATCAGTTTGTACCTCATTGATCTTAATCTGCCGTAATTCTTCCTCAGCCGCAGTCAGCGGGGCAGGGGAAGACTGGGACAGCAAATACTTTTTATATCCATGTAATGATATGCCCTCCTTTACTGTTCCAAACACTTCATCTTTAATGTGGTCACCTCCAAATTCTTTTTTCAGAGTTGCTCTTGTTGCCGCATACAGCATTTTTTGACTGATCTGGAGACCATGCAATGAATATATCCATTCGTATCCCTGGGCATTCTGAGAATCTAACCTGAATAATACATAGCACGGTTGCTTGTCCTCCACCAGGGGCAAGACAAAGGCATCGTAATCCTGTTCCCAGGAATCTGAAGGCAGACTACAGGACCCAATCACCAGTTGCTCATTTTCAATAGATATTTTCAGAAGTCTCTATTTCCCATTTCTGGCTCTGGCAAAGATCTCTTTAACATCTTCACTTGCTTGGATGCCGGTCTGGTGGGACATGGCGGCGGCCCCCGAACATTTCTTTAAGTGCTTCTCAGCCATTCACTATTTCTTAGTTGAAAATTATTTGTTCAGCTCCGCACTGCATTTTTAATGGGGTTATTTGGTTCTCTGGAATCTAACTGTAAACAGAGACTGAAGGAAAGGCCATTTAGACACTGCACTACCTGGGGATCCATCCCACATGTAGTTACCAAACCCAAACATTATTGCAGATGTCAACAAGTGCTTGCCGACATGAGCCTGATATAGCTGTCTTGTGAGAGGCTCTACCAGTGCCTGACAAATACAGAGGTGGATGCTCTCAACCACCCACTGGACTGAGCACAGGGTCTCCAGTCGATGAACTAGAGAAAGGACTGGATGAGCTGAAGGGGTTTCCAGCCCCATAGGAAAAACCGCAATATGAATCAACTAGTATCCCCAGAGCTGTCAGGAAATAAACCACCAAACAAAGAATACACATAGAGGGACCCATGCCTTCAGCAGCATAAGTGGCAGAAGAAGGCCCTGTCGGTCATCAATGAGAGGAGAAGTCTTTGGTCCTGTGAAGGCTTGATGCCCCAGTGTAGGGGAATGCCAGGACAGGGAAGCAGGAATGGGTGAACAGGGGGAGGAGAGAGGAGATTTTTTTGTTTTTGGAGAGGAAACTAGGAAAGGAGATACCATTTGAAATGTAATTAAAGAAAATATCCAATTCAGAAATATTGGTACCAAATGAAAATCTGGAAATTTGTATCTTAAAAATTGGTTATCAAAGAAATCTGTAGTTAATAAATCCGTCTAACTTGATTTACAGAAGCTTGTAACTAATCTATGCACTTGCTTGCTTTGTGTGGATTCCGGAATGCTCTGGGGCTTCCATTGGTGGTGTTTCTGTACTCTTCTTGATTAGAATCCCTAACCTTGCTTCTGCCACTATGCATGGAGGCAGTCCCATAAATACTTTGATTGTATGTCTTAATTTCATGGAAGACTTTGAGCCCCTAACAGAAAACAATGAAAATGTTCACTGCTGTTTGGGAAGTTAGTAGTATCACATGACAATTTACAAAGCATTATGCAAAATTTAAATCTTTTATTAAAATTAGTTTTTCTGCATTTGCATGCTCCCAAACAAATTTGCTATGGAGATTTAAATGAGAAAATTTCTTATTGCCTCGGGCAATTAAATGCTTGGTCTCTTGAAAGTTTAGAGCATACTTTTTTTTTAACAGAGAAAGAAATTCTATAAGCATAGTCTTTGACAACCTGAGTCTTCACTTTCCTTTGAGTTCACTCTTTCTGCTTCATATTTGTGATGGAAGATGGGATCTTTCAACTTCCTGCTTCTTGTTCCATGTCTCCCGCCATGCCCATTGTATACTGCCATGCTTCTCACCAAGATGGGCTCATAATACTGGAAACATAAGTCAGAAAATATATGTGTATGTGTGTGTGGGTGTTTGTGTGTGTGTCTTTGTGATATGTGTACGTGTGGGTATCTGTGTCTGTGTGGGTATCTGTGGGCATGTCTGTATGTAACTTGCTTTAGATCATGTTTTTATATCAACAAACATTTTATATATATACATATATATACACATATATATTATAATATTTGCCTTTTCAAAATAATTATCTTAAATGTTTTTATTACCTTAAAGCACAGGGTCCTCAGAATTTCCTTCTTCCTGGTTATTGTATGCGGAGAGCCACTGCTTCTCAACGACCTAAGGTACAGATGTCACAATAATCTGCCTCAACTACCTTTTGCTAATCTTCCACTATATCCTGTTGCATGATCACTTCTAACTCTCCATTCATTCCCTAGCATGCCTTATCCAATCACTTGTAAACTTTTGTTCCTCTTGATTTCTCAAAGAACTTTTCAAGATTTTGCTAAAAAGCAAAGCAATACAAAACAGCAACAACAATAAAAAAAAACAAGAAAACAACTTTCTATGCTTAAACCTACTTTGTGAAACTATTTTTGTTATTGCACACCAATTATCAATACCATCTGTTTTCACTCATTACATTTTTCACATCAAGGAATAAGTTTAGCTGTCTTTGTATCCCTATGTATGTTGTTAAAACATTCAATTGTGTTTGGTTGACTCAAATATAAGGAAGAACTATATTTTTACTGCCTGTGGTTTTCTGGAAAAAATAATAACTTTAAAGTTTTCATGAAAACTTTACTCTGAAATCTAGGTTATATTTTGAGGGTAATTAATATGTGACCCCAAACATTCAAGACAATCGATAATCTAAAAACATGGGCCTTTGAATTAACTGACCTATAAGAGAACAGTGCTCTTATTACAACAAGTTTTATTTGTGAGTTTTGGTCTAACATTCCTTTATAGAAATAGTTGCAGTATCAAAGCTTTCTTTTAGAAATAATAGGTTGTTTTGCATTTGAAAACACATTAATTTTTTTTTATCCCATAAGCATCCTGGCAGTTGTTTGAAGGCAATGCTGTCAGTATTGACTGTATCAAATTTGAGTTGAGTTTTTAATTGATCACTTACCCAATTTTAAACTAACTTCAGTGCTTAAATCTTGTATTCAGATTCATTATTTCCCTTAGAGCTTTAGAAAGAGGCACTCTGCTGCCTGGGAGCACTAAAATATACTGTATGCTGTTTAGCCATTCACTCAATTTGCTAAATCAGCACATTTTCTATTGGTAATTACACTACTTCTCTATCAAAAACAGACTGATAATGATGGGGAACATTTCAGTGCATTGTACCCTTTCAAAGTACTTGGCAAAGAAAGTCATTTTTTTTTTTTCATTGTAAGCGTATATTTATACTAGGAAAGGTAAGCTATGATATTGTAAAGTAGGTGTCTGCAAAATGTTTAATTTTTTTGTACCTTGTAAACATTTGAAAATAGAATTTTGAAAGAATTAAAATGGGTATCTTTTGCTATAAAGTTTTTTATACTTTTTCTTTCAAATCTCTATGTATTTTATAGTTCTGAAAACAATGTAGCTAGTAATATAAACTACTGTCTTAAATTTTATCTAAAACCACAGATATTATTAAATTTGTGTGGAACATACAAAACATTCATTTTGAACTATAGATGCAAATAATTCTTCATATAGATAAAAGCATTCAGCTTTGAAATCTTTGCTGTGCTTAGTTTCAGAGGTACTTATCTGGGTGGAAGTGTTCATCCTTGTGTATAAATAGCCTGGTAATTTGCTTTATTTTTATTTTTTGTAATTTGATAATGAATTTATCTTTATGCTAAATATCATTTTTCTAGTTAAATTCCACACTGAAATTCAACACTGTAATCATGCATAGTATTATATAATATATGCAAATATCATATCAAACATGCTTATCTCTTAATCATCTAGGTAAGTAATCACGACTTTTGGCAAAAAAAAAAAAGATGCAAAAAAGTAGAATAAGATGACACAAATGATTTGTCTATTTCTGTCCTGCAAATCTTGATCTGATCTCCCTGAGGCAAAACAGAGTGGGTAGCTCTAGGCATCTCCTAAGTGACAATATTTCTGAAGTTCAGTAATTTCCTTTTCACTCTAAATAGAGACTGGAGCATGGGAACATGAGATAAAAAAAAAAACAAATAATAATTCATTATATGAAGGTCTACAACTTCATATGCAATGGATCAAGAATCAATAAAACAATACTATATAGTGCAATAAGTTCCCATAATGAATTGTTGGACAAGTGGGTCAGCTGCAGAATTCTAAGGATAATTCTACTTAAAATTTGCTTCAGTTTATAGCATGGAGTAATTGCTTATTTTCTTATTTGGCAGTTTGGGTGAGTGCGAACAAACATATTGAAGAAATGAGCAAAGAGCAGAAAAGGAAGGAGGAAAGGAAAGGAACAGAATGGAATATAAGTAGGTAGGAAGGAAGTTTGGGGGATTCGAAGCGATAGAGGATAGAAAGCAGAAAGAGAGAAAAAGAAGAGAGCAAAGGTAGAGAAACGTGTAGGAACAGTACAAAGAGATAGTTCTGCTGAGTATCCACTGAACGTGAGCAGTCATGAATTAAGTATTGTTATGCTTATTATATGTGTTTGCTTACATGCATGTGTGTTCATGTCCCTGTATGTGCATGTGTGTCCACCTTTGATCAGAGGTGAGAGGACAATACTGGAGGTCAGATACTTTCTTACACTCTGGGATCCTGAGACCCTACTCAGGGTCCTCAGGCTTGAAAGACACACATTTTTACCTGCTACGCCACCTCCTAGTCTGATGTCACAAACAGAGTCCATCTGCTTAGGTATTTAGCCTTACCAAGGTAGGCTTTTCTTCAAGTAATAAATGTCATCACTTCACATTAAGGTTTTTTATCATGAGTGTTCCTCTAAACAATGTAATAGCATGTTCGCCCATTACATTGGTACTGATAGTCATACATTGGATAGACATTGATTTACAAAAGAAAAAAAAGAAAAACAGAAAACAAATCACAGAAATTTAGAAAATAAGATTCTGGGAGTAAGAGTATAGACATTCTAAAGTAGGAACATACTTAACAAGTGTATTAATGATGTAATCTCTATATATGCACCCTGAATCTAAAATGGTATACAAACTTCTTACACTGATTTATATATTTTAGCTATGTAAAGTTTACATGATAAATTTGAAACACTGAAATGCGTGCTTTGGCTTTTCTTTGAACAGTCCTTGTTAGCACCTATTGTCTCTGTGTATACATTGCAATATGGGTAAGTAACCAATATAGCTTGGTTCGCTCAATACAGTATGGTATACATGTTGTATAATGCATTTCCCTGCAGATTATCTTTTACAAATACCTTCATATATTTAATTTTAATTTTATTTAATGACTTACATTTTAAAGTATCATTGTTTCTTATCTGATATAACTAATACGTAAAGAGAACCTCATTTTTCCTTTCTTATTAAAACTAGATTCTTCTCTCATTCAATACACTCCGACCACATTTTTCACAACTTCTACTCCTCTAAGCTCCTCCTACCTCCCTCCCTTCTCCCCAAGATTTGCTTCCCTTCTGTTTTCATTCAGAATATAGTGAGCCTCCAAGGGATAGCAAGGAAATACCACAGAACAAATTACAATACGATAAGGTAAAGGTGCTTTATAGTTAGGTTGGGCAAGGCAGCCCAATAAGAGGAAAAGAATCTCCAGCGTAGGCAAAAGAGTCAGACACACCCACTCCCACTGTTAGGAGTTCCAAAAACACCAAGTAACAATGATGATATATACACAGAGGACTTGGTACAGACCTATGAAGTCTCATGCTTGCTTCTTCAGTCTCTATGAATCTACATAAGCCCTATTTCATTGATTCAAAGTGTCATGTTCTTCAAGTGTCCACCATTCCTTCTGATTCCTACAGTTTTTCTTCCTCATCTTGCAGGGGCATGATGGTCAATAAACTCTGTGGTGAGGAGTCCAGTAGAGACCCTCAGTTTATACTCTCTCTAACTAATGTCAGGTTCTGGGTCTCTGAACCTACTCTCATTTACTTCTGGAAGATGCTTCTTTGCAGTTATAACTGCAAAATGCTCAGATCTTTGGGTATAGCAGAGTATCATTAGGAAGCATTTCACTGTTCTTATTTGTTTGTGAGGCTTCTTTTGTTTGGCATTTGTGTTTAGATTATGCAGTCTCCAGGTCCTAGTCATCCAGGAAATGATGAGCATTGGGTCTTTCTCATGGCATGGGCCTCAAGTTAAACCAGATATTGATTGGTCACTACCAAATATTATGTGCCATTATTGTCCCAGAACTTATTGATGGAAGGACAAATTGTAGGTTGAGAATTCTGTGATTGATTGGTGTTCAGGTTTCTCTTTCCATACACTGTAGAGTACTTTTCCACACTGAAGAGGCAAGAATGTAGGAGTGAAGGTTCTAAGAACGTACCAGCTCAACTTCACTACATTCATTGAGCTGCCTGGATGTTGCCCATGACCATGAGAATTGTCAGTTTCACCCTCTTTCCTAGCATCAGCCTGGGTTGTTTCAGGATCTCCACAGGACCACATCAGCCACTATCTCAACTGAATGCTACCCAGTTCCATCACTAAAAGCCATACTGGCTACAAAAGGTTTCCACTTCAGACTATATATCCTCCATTGCTAAGTGTCTCCCTCAAAGATTCTAGGAAGTATGAACTACACTAGGTTTCAACACCTCATTACAAATGCCATCCAAGTCCAACTGTCATTTCCTGTGCCCTCTAACTTGTCCACTCACCTTATCTCTCCAGTTCCCCTTCTGACCTGCCCCCATTCCACCCATCAATCTATTCTACTTTCCATTGCCAGAAAATTAGTTTTCTACAAAGTAGTTTCAACAAAGTAGTTTTGATTTGTATTTTCCTGATGGCTAAAGATATTGAAGATTCAACAATTTCTCAACCATTTGAGATTTCTGTATTCTCTTTATATCTGTATGCCAATTTTTTATTGGACATTCTCTTTATTTACATTTCAAATCTTATCATCTTTCTCAGTTTGCTCCCTCCCACATAAACCACTATCCCATTCTCCCTCCCCCTGCTTGTATGAGGGTATTCTCCCATCCACCCATTCCTGCCTCCCAGCGCTTGAATTCTCCTACACTGTGGCATTGAGCCTTCACAGAACCAAGGGTCTCTTCTCCCCTTGATGCTCAACAAAGCCATCCCCTGATAAATATGCAGCTGGGACTATGGGTCCCTCCTTGTGTACTCCTTGGTTGGTGGTTTTGACACTGGGAACTCTGTATGGCTTGGTTGTTGATATTGTTGTTCCTATGGGGTTGCAAACCTCTTCTGCTCCTTCAGTTCTTTCTCTAACTCCTTCATTGGGGACCCAGTGCTCACTCCAATGGTTGGGTGCAAGCTTCTGCCTCTGTATTTGTCAGGCTCTGGCAGAGCCTCTCAGGAGACAGCTATATCAGGCTTCTGACAACATGTACTTCTTGGCATCCACAATAGTGTATGTGTTTTGTTACTATATAGGGGATGGATCCCCAGGTGCGTCAGTCTCTGTATGGCCTTTCATTTAGTCTTTGCTATACACTTTGTGTCGATATTTGCTCCCCTGAGTATTTTGTTATACCTTGAAAGAAGGACTGAAGCATCCATATTTTGGTCTTCCTTCTTCTTGAGCTTCATGTGGTCTGTATTATTATGTGTTTTTTTGATACACAATTTCCTGAGTTCTTTATATATTTTGTATATACTTTGTATATTAGACCTCAGTGAGATATAGAAGGACTACAAATTTTTAAAAATAAACATATTTTGGAAGAAGTAACATCATTAATATTTTTAGTCACTTCCCAGAATTTGGATTGTGTGTTGTCCTATTTGTAACTTTCTGTCCATTGATTTATAGTAGTGCTAATACACTGCAAACACATTAGGAAGGAAACTATTTTTTTTAGTCATTAGTATATCATTATTTATTTCCTATTGCAATGTGCAAATGTGCATATATGATCTTTCTCTTTGTCTCTTTCTCTGTCTCTCTCTCTGTCTGTCTTTCCGTATATAAGTATGTGTTTTTATGCCTGTGTATACAATTACATATATATGTGGAGATCATAGGACAGTTTTGAAAAGTAGATTTTCCCACACATCTATGGTCACTTGATTTTTGACAAAGGAGCTAAAACCATCCAGTGGAAAAAATGACAGCATTTTCAACAAATAGTGCTGGCTCAACTGGCACTTAGCATGTAGAAGAATGAAAATCAATCCATCCCTATCTCCTTGGACAAAGCTTAAGTCCAAGTGGTCCAAGAACCTCCACATAAAACCAGATACACTGAAGCTAATATAAAAGAAAGTGAGGAAGAACCTTGAGCACCTAGGCACATGGGAAATTTTCCTGAAGTAAACACCAATCGCTTATACTCTAAGATCAAGAATTAACAAATGGGACTTCATAAAATTACAAAGCTTCTGTTAAGCAAAGGACACTGTCATTTGAATAAAATGGCAACCATCAGATTGGGAAAAGTTCTTTACTAATCCTATATCTGATAGAGGGCCAATATAT
>JADRCD010197874.1:30154-45150 GCA_019843815.1 Montemys delectorum
CTTCTTCTTCTTCTTCTTCTTCTTCTTCTTCTTCTTCTTCTTCTTCTCCTTCTCCTTCTCCTTCTCGTTCTCCTCCTCCTCCTCCTCCTTCTTTTTCTTTCTTTTTGTTCTTTCTTTTTTTAGAGTATACAGAAGTATTTTTATTTTTTACTTTTTTTTAAGTTTTAATGCATTATGATGAGAAAAGTAACATGATTTCAATTTATCTGAATTTGTTAACATTTTAAAACATATCTTAAGTAAATAGAATAAAATTACATTCTTGTGTTCCCTTCTGTACTACCAGAGACCCCCACTTCAATACCTATAACCCAAAATATATTAATTATATATTTCAAAATAATAACTCACTACTAGTATTTTCTTAATTGAACATAAATATATAAAGTTTTTTGTTTCTTTGTTTTGTATTTAGTAGAGCTTAAAATCTTGGTTCTTACTGTGGCACAAACCCAATAATAAGAACAATTTTTAGACATTGGATTTCTTTGTAGTAAGGCTATACTTCAATGACCCTCACATCACCAAAGAATTTTACATCCATATTAGCTAAGCTGAGAGTTGACAGTTCTACTGCACCAAGGAATGAATTGTAGGCACGATTTTTGGATACAGACTTCCTGCTATGGTCAAAGCTATTTGACTTGAGTGAGTGAATTTATTCTCAGCCCGCAGAGAACAGGTTACATTCATTTAAGAAATGGTGTGTGTATTATGATGGTCTGTCCATAAAGCCATTTGCCAACTGTTTCAATGAACAATGGTTCTGCTTGAAGGGTGGCATAGACATTAGGTGAGGGTAAGAATCTGGTTCATTGGCTGTAATAATTTGGAAAAACATTCATCTCAAAGAAAGAGTGAGTTAAAAAGTCCTCTTCTTCAAACTTGATACAAGAGTTATAAACTTCAAGTAAAGAATTCAGTCTCACTCTTTGTTGTTCTCTTACAAACCACCTCCCAAGTTAATTGTTTATGTCTCTTTTGGGTATATAAATACTTTTGAAATATATAAGCCTGTTCTGAAAACCGTAGTATAGTGTAAAAACATGAAATAAACAATACTACATTAGAGAGGCTGAGATAGGAGAAGCAATATTTCAAGACCATTATGTTGTATACAGCAAGACACTCTCATGTACAAACAAGCTGAAAGTGTATATAGATTGTACAATATTGGACCTATTTCTCCAATTACCAAATTAGAGAGACTATGGGTGACAGTCAACAAATTTCTAATTCCTCATATTTTTGCATTTCAATTGATTAGGATATGTTGGTAATATTAATTTTCATATTAAGAAAAAGTATTCGTCACTTCCTGTTGTTTTTGTTGTAAGAAGTGGATTTAGGTTTGTGTGTGTTTGTTGAAAGATTAATTTCTTGCTTCTTCTAGGGTATACTTTTGCTCCCTATGCTGTTTTCCATCTATTATCCTTTGTAGGGCTGGATTTATCGAAAGATATTGTATAAATTTTGTTTTGTCATGGAATATCTTGTTTTCTCCATGTATGGTAATTGAGAGTTTTGCTGGGTATAGTAGCCCTTACTGCTTTTAAAATTCTTTCATTGTTTAGTGCATTTGGTGTTTTGATTATTATGTGACAGGAGGATTTCTTTTCTGGTCCAGTCTATGTGGAGTTCTGTAGGCTTCTTGTATGTTCATGGGCATCTCTTTCTTTAGGTTAGAGAAGTTTTCTTCTATTATTTTATGAAAGACATATACTGGCCCATTACCTTGGGAGTCATCACTGTCTTCTATACCTATAATCCTTTGGTTTGGTCTTATCATTGCATCCTGGATTTCCTGGACATTCTGGGTTAGGAACTTTTTGCTTTTTCCATTTTCTTTGACTGTTGTGTCAATGTTTTCTGTGGTGTCTTCTGCCCCTGAGATTTTCTTTTCTATCTCTTGTATTCTGTTGGTGATGTTTGCATCTATGACTCCTGATTTCTTTCCTAGGTTTTGAATCTCCAGGGTTGTCTCTCTTTCTGATTTCTTTATTGTTTGTATTTCCATTTTTAGATCCTGGATGGTTTTGCTCATTTCCTTCATCTGTTTGATTGTGTTTTCCTGTAGTTCTTTAAGGGATTTTTGTGTTTCTTCTTGAAAGGCTTCTAGCTGTTTACCTGTATTCTCCTGTCTTTCTTTGAGGGTGCTATTTATGTCTTTCTTAAAGTCCTGAATCATTATCATGAGAAGTGATTTTAGATCTGAATCTTGCTTTTCCAGTGTGATGTTGTGTCCAAGACTTGCTATGGTGGGAGGATTGGGTTCTGATGATGCCAAGTGACCTTGGTTTCTGTTGCTTATGTTCTTACACTTGTCCCACATCATCTGGTTATCTCTAGTGCTACACACCCTTGCTAAATCTGACTGGAACCTGTCCTTCCTGTGATCCTGGTTGTGTCAGAACTTCTCAGAGTCAAGTTGTCCCTGTGATCCTGTGACTCTGGGATCCTGTGACACTGGGCTTGTTAGAGCACGTGGGAGTTGAGCTTCCTCTGGGTGATGTGGCACTGGTTGCTCCCAAGGTCTGCTCAGGACAAGGCTGTCCCAGACATACAGAAAGCAACACGAGCCACTGGGCTAGTGGAGTTCCTGTGTGCCTGGGTCCTGCTGGTCCCAGTTACCCTAAGTGTTGGGATAGATGTTGTGTCCTCCTCACCTCTGATCCTGGGCATGTTAGAGGGCCTGGGAGTGGAGCTTCCACTGGGTGTTGTGGGACTGGCTACGGAGCTTGTACTCAAGGTCTGCTCAGGGTGCCAACCCAGACAGACAGTTCAGGAGTATTTTTAAATTTCTATTATGAGAACTCTAATTTTTTTTTAAAAAAAATTATTGGTTATTTTATTTATCTAGATTTCAAATGGTACCCCCTTCAGTGTCTCCTTCACAAACCCCAATCCAACCCCCATTACCACCTGCTTCTATGACAGTGTTCCCCCACCCACCTACCCACTCCTGCCTCACTGCCCTAGCATTCCCCTATGCTGAGGCATCTAGGCATTTAATACTATGAAGTTTCCTCTTAGCACTGCTTTCATTGTGTCACATAAGATTGGATATGTCATGTCTTCATTTTCACTGAATTCTAGAAAGATTTTAATTACTTTCTTCTCTGACCCAGAGATCACTGAGTAGAGAGTTGTTCAGTTTCCATAAATTTGAAAGCTTTCTGTTCTTTCTGTTGTTCTTGAAATCCAACTTTAATCCATTTTGGTCTGAAAAGGTATAAGGAGTTATTTCAATTTTCTTGTATCTCCTGAAGCTTGCTTTGTGAATAATTTTGCATTTTATCAAAATATAACTGAATCAGATTTGATCAATATTGCTAGTAAAATAATGCATGCTTATATTTTTTAACTATTTCTAATATAATATAATTTCTCTCCAATAAATTCATTTTTCTCTTAAGGAACAGAAAACAGTTATTGGAACCAGGAATCCAAGGACATTTAGAAATATTAAAAAGAATGTACAATAATATTTATACCCAGTAATAGAAAGATGTTTAATAAACTTCTTAATTAACATTGGCACAAGTTTTGAAATATACAAGCCATGTAATTCTTGATTTTGTTAATCATATAGTAAATAGTAAGAATTATGTGATGTGTGGCAGAGAATGTGTTTCTACTTCCCATTCTGGCTGCATTGATTTGCAGCAGGAATGCATTAATTGCTATTTGATTAGAAATAGCATTAATATTGGTTAGCAAAGGTAATTCATATTTAATAATGAAAGCTCAACAGCACAATAACTTTAAATTGTCAGTGTGCAGATAAGTGGCTTTTAAAAATTTTACACAGATCTCCTTAAATCTATAAGCTTGTTCTTCAACAGAGTTTCACTCCCGTATGAAAGTAAAAACTGACTTGGTTATATTTGGTATAAAAAACAATGATTGTGATCAGGGTAATTTATCATTCTCTTGATCAACTCGATAATGATACTCAAAATACTTTTATATAGGTTCCTACATAATAGATTGACTAAAATTGGATGGATTGACATTGTCAAAAAATGTTGTTTCATTATTCAGAATTCATAAATCAAACATATTTTTTGAAAGACTTTCTGAACTGTGTTCTCTGAGATCAGCATGATAGTTCATTTCTCTGAACCTTGATTACCAAGCAGCACATGTAGGAGTACTGTTGGGAAGTGAGGGCTACCTTGGTGAAACTATAGTCTCTGTCTGTACGTTTGGCATTAGCTAAAGGCTAAGCAACTGTAAAGAAACTTTTATGAACCCAAACTCAGCAAAATGTTTATTATCTTCATTTACAAAGACAACTGGGGAATTTGGCTATAAAGCAGGTAGTGGGATTTTATCTGCGCAAACAATGTACTGGTATTTTTGCTGTAATAAATTTTTGTTTGAAGTTATAATTCATCAAAATTAATGTGAAAATACTGGCTTGAATGTATAAATGCATAAATGTCTAAAGCATAAAGTATAAAGTAAGAAAAATGGAGACTATGAATAATTTTTTAACACCTGTAAAGGGACCACACCAACACATAATAAACAGCATATTTGAAATGTGTTATAAAGGGATGGCAAAGCAGGATTATCAGTGAGGTACCCAGCTTTTTCATTCTCTCATTTCTCTGTATGTTCACATCTATAAAGTCTGCGCTGTCCTCTCATGGTGTATGTAAAGATTTTCTGACTACTTAGAATTCATTATTTTCTCCTCCTCAGTTCATTATTTTTACTCCTCAAAAATGCTTGCTACATATTCACAGATACCAGAAAACAGCATCCACAGAAATTTCTTAGAAGTTACCAGTAATAAAGAGTGACAAGGTAAATTGGGATGCTTTCAGCTATAAAGAGCCAGACTCCACTGAAGATGTTCTAAAAGTAAAGCAATTTGTGCTGATTTACCTTAAAAGATGTCCTGATGATGGGCGACAGATCCACAGTTCTTTAAAACAATCTTCAGGGAAACTGTACAATTATTATACTCTTCTTTGTCTTTGTTCAAGAGCAATATGGGAATACCTACTGATTAAGTTTCTTCCTGTAAATCTATTCACAATAAATGTTATTCTTACATCATTCATAATTTACAGGAAACTTATTGATCATAAAAAATTAAAATTCACACCTGGAAATGAAATATTACAATATTAATCTGAATGATTCTGGGATAAGTTTTAAGATGGATACATTGTTTTTTGTTTGTTTGTTTGTTTTTGTTTTTGCACTATATCCCATATTGGAGAGTAAATGGTTTTGAAGGCTGTCTTTAATTGAGAAATAGAACTTTAACTGATGAATTATATTAAATTCACAAATTCATCAATTAAATGTTCCTTCAGGGATTTGCATTACTGTGGATCCTGCTGTCAGAACAGATAGAGTGATAAAATAAGCAAACTTTAAGGCCAGTAGCCTGGAATTTAGAACCGCTTATATCTCAAAAAAATGCCTTTCATATTTTTAATTATAACATGTCATAATTTTTTAATTAGTTTCCTCTTTTATTTTTCATTTTTTTGAGACAGCAATCTATGTAGCCTAGGCTGGCACTGAATTTACTATGTAGCCTGGGCTAGCACTGAATTTACTATGTAGCTGAGGTTGGACGACTTCTAATTCTTTGCACTCCATGTCCCTCGTGCTGAGCTTACCTACATTACCTACACAACTGGACTTTACAGCACTCTTAAACGCAGCAAAAGCCAATATTCTTGTTCATTTTTTGGAATGTCAAGGACAATAATGTCTGTGACTATGACAAATCCCTGATCACTGGTTTCTATATAGAACACTTACTTGTCAATGATTACTTATCTTGTTTAACAAACTTTAAAATTGTCCTGTAGTAGTAAGCCTGTGCTTCCTCATGCTCTCCCCTGATGTTGTGGTTAAATAAAAGAGCTACAGTAGAAAAGAATTGCATATACACCTAATGTATTAGATTTCTAAATGGTAAATTAGAAATTAAGATACCTAGAAAATAGATTTTTTCAGTGATTATTGATTAATATTTTTAGAGTTAAAACATATTTACAACCAACATTTTACAATCTATTTATGTATATATAGGCAAACATGCCATACTGTGTGTCTTCCTCTACTAACCTCCAACTTGTCTCTTTAGACAGGGGGTCTCAGTGTTTCACTGTAGAGGAATTTTAATCCAGCAACATGAATGTTTTGCCAAGGGATTGCATTAAAAGACCTAGATTTTTGTTATCTGGCTAGAATGTAGTCACATCACACTCCTGCAGTCCTTTTGGCTGAAATATGGCCATGCCTTTAAGGTAAATTAGTTTGTAGAAGGAAGCATCCATGTTTGAAAGTAACTTCTATTTGAGGAATCAACAAAGTGATGAATCAGAGAAGATTTGACAGAATGAGTTAGGATATCCAGAGACAGGATATGCCCAAGAGAAGCTACATAAGAGCAGAGGAGGAAGAGAGAGAGTGACTCGAAAGTAAACTGGGAATCAGTGAAGTAGGTGCAGTGTCGTGGAGTTGAGTTCATTCTTAAATTCATGCAGTTCAGTTTACATCAGCAGAGGCAGTTGAAGCCAGAGAATAAGAAGGAGACAGAAGATAGGAACAAATTGCCAGAGTTAGTTTGAGGCCAAGTAGAGAAATTCAGTGAGAGATAAGAGAATCCAGATTGAATCAGATAGCTTGTAGAGGAGTTTGAGCCTGAACCACTGAGTTGAACCTGGCAGCTAGAGTTCCAAAAGAACTAGAAAAGTTGAGCTAATATTGCAATAAGCCTTTGAGATGACAATTATAACAGGTGAATAATATTAAAAACTTGTATTAGTATTAAAATATGTTTTAGTATATATTATATAATATATGATATATTATTAATGATATATACTGACCTTATTTTCTCCTCCTTCCTCTTCTCCCAGTCTCTCTTTTCACCTCTTCTTTGTCCTTCCCACTTACTCCTATTTTTCTATTGAGAATGGGCAGGCCTCCTATGGCTATCAACCAAAGATGGCATAGTAAGTTACAGTAAGCCTAGGTACATTCTCTCATATTAGGACTGGAAAATGCAGCCTAGTAAGAAGAAAAGGATCTAATATCCCACAGTAGGCCTCTCTGCATTCTTAGCTACTATCTCAGCCAAGCCACCAGCCAAGCAAGCCAAAGACTCTTGTCCCTTCAGGAACCAGCTGGAACTCTCTCCTCCTGACACTTTCCCTTCGGCCCAGGGCCAGACCATGGACCCACACTGTTCTCAGCTCTTCCAGTGGTGAGAACCTGTTGTCCCTGACCTCCGTGTGGCCCAGGGACCCCAGAGTCAACTCTTCCACAGCCCCCAGTGGTGTCTGTGGTACTCGACTTGTGGTGGTCAGGACACTGGACACCATTTTAATACACAAACCTGAATCTAACTGTTCCTGCCATGCCCCACCCCACTTACACCCACAATGTCTATTCAATATTCCCTTCCCGAGGAGATTCACAGTTGTTCCCTGGAGCACTTCTTGATACTTCCCTGTGTCTATGGTTTATAATACTGCTATCCTTTACTTTACAGCTAATATCTACTTGTAAGTGAGTAGCATATCATATTTGGTTTTCTGGTCCTGGGTTACCTCCCTCAGGGAGATATTTTTTTCTAGTTCAAGCCATTTGCTTGGTAATTTCATGATGTCAGTTTTTAAACAGCTGATTGATACTCCACTGTGTAAACATACCACTTACCATTATCTATTCTTCAGATGAAGGGCATCTAAATTGTTTCCACTTTCTAGCTATTATGAATAAAGCTACTGTGAACATAGTTATGAAAATGTTATTGTGGTATGATGAATATGTTATAGTATGTGAAAGGCTTTTTCAGCATCTAAATGAGATGATCATATGTTTTTACTTTTTTTCATGTCTTTTAGGTATATTCCAGTGGTGGTTTAGCTGGGTCATAAGGTACATTCCCCATTTTCAGAGAAATAGTCATATTGATTTCCAAAGTGACTGTATATTTGTACCCCTACCAGTAATGGAAGAGGGTTCCCCTTGTTCCACATCCTTACCATTATGAGCTGTCATGTGTGCTTTTAATCTTAGCCACTCTCACATGAGTAACATGGAATCTCAGTGTTTCTTGATTTGTATTTCTTTGATGGCAGAGGATGATGAAATCTTCTTAGTCATTTGAGAGTCCTCTATTGAGAATTCTCTCTTCTAAACTGTACCACATTTTAAAAATTTGATTATTTGTTTGTTGAAGTCTAGTTTCGTGAATTTTTTTTTTTTGTAGTTTGGAAATAGCTCTCTGTCAAATATAGTGTTGATAAAGATATTTTTTCAAATCTGTAGGCTGCTGTTTCATACTATTGATGGTGTCCTTTGCCTTATAGACAATTTTCAGTTTCATGAGGTCCCAGTTATTAACTGTTGATCTTAAGGCGTGTTGTAATGTTGTTCTCCTCAGGAAGTTATCTCCTGTGCCAGTGTGTTTAAGGATATTATTCCACACTTTCTCTTCTATCAGGTTCAGTGTACCTAGATTAATGATGAGTTCCTTGATCCACTTGGACTTGGGTTTTGTGCAGGGAAATAGACATGCATCCGTTAGCATTCTACATATCAATATCCAGTGAGAACAAAATCATCTGCTGAGGATGCTATTTTTCGATTGTATAATTTTTGCTTCTTTGTCAAAAAACTATAATCAATCTGTTTTTAAGCCAATGCTACGGAGTTTTTTGTTTGTTTTTGTTTTGTTTTTTGTTTGTTTGTTTTTTGCTATACCTTTTTAATAATGAATGGTAATACTTCCAAAACTTCTTTTATTATACTAAGTTGTATTAGCTAACCTTGGCTGGTTTACTTTTCCATTCGAAGTTGAGTATTTTTCTTGCAAGGTCTATACAGAATTATTTTGGAATTCAGATGGAAATTGAGTTGAAGCTATAATTTGATTTGGTAAGATGCCCATTATTTTGTTAATTCTACCGATCCATGAGCATGGCAGATCTTTCCGTCTTCAGATATCTTCTCCAATTTCTTTTTTCCAAGACTTGTTCTGTCATATAGGTCTTTCACCTGTTTGGTTAGAACTACCTGAATATATTTTATATTATTTGCATCAATTTATCTCACGTGAAGGTTGTCATTTGTCTGAATTTATCCTCAGCTCATTTATATTTTGTGTATAGTAAGGATATTCTTTTTTTGTGGTTGTTGTTAATTTTGTATCCATCTATGTCTTTGAGGTTGTTTATCAGCTATAGGTATTCCCTAGTACAAATTTTGGGCTTACTTATGTATACTATCATATCAGTTTGCAAGTAGTGATATTTTGACTCCTTTCTTTCAAATTCATATCCCCTTGATCTCATCTCATTGTTTTATGGTTCTAGCTAGAAGTCTTACAGTGAGTACATATGGAGAGAGTGGACATACTTGTTCTTGGTTCCAGTGACTTTCTTTGAGTTTCTCTGCATTTAATTTGAGGTTGGTATCTGATTGATTTATATTGTTTTTATTATCTTTAGGTATGTTCTTTGTGTTCCTGTTTTCTCTAAGACTGTTATAAGAAGGTCTGTTGGATTTTGTTGAAGGCTTTTACAGGATCTAATGAGAAGATTGGCTATTTTTTCTTTCAGTTTTTTCTTCAGTTTGTATGATTGATTACAATGACAGATTTTTGTATATTGAATAATATCTGTGTCTCTGGGATGAAGTATTCTGGATATTGATGAATGATTTTTTTATAACATATTCTTGGATTCAGTTTCCTTGTACTTTAATGAGTATTTTTGCAGCAATGTTCTTTAGGGAAATTCATCTCTAATTTTCTTTTCTTTTCTTTTCTTTTTTTTTTTTTTTTTGAGGCTATGTATGACTTAAGTATCAGGGTCACTGTAGCTTCATAAAATTAATTTGACAGTGTTTCTTGTTTCTATCTTGTAGAATAATTTGAGTAGTATTAATATTAGCTTTTCTTTGAAAGTCTAGTAGAATTCTACTTAAAAACTCTCTAGCCTTGGGCTTTTATTGACTCATATAATTTTAATGAATGCTGCTATTTTACTAAGGGTTATATTTCTATTTAAATTGCTAATGTGATTCTGAGTTAACTTCATTAAGTAATATGTATCAAGAAATTTGTACATTTCTTTAATATTTGCCTATTTTCTTGGGTACAGATTTGATCTTCTGTTTCTTTGTATTATCTTGGTGTCTGAATTTATGTTCCCCCTTTTCATTTTTGTTTTTATTAATTTGGATATTATTTTTATCTTTCAGTTATTTTGTACAATGATTCTTCTATGCTGTAGATTTTGTCAAAGAACCATTTTTGAGTTTCATTGATTTTTTTTATTGTTCTTTTTGTTCCTATTTTATTGACTTCAACTTTGAGATTGACTATGTACTGCCTTCTAATCCTCTTGGATATCTTTGTTTCTTTTTATTCTAGAGCTTTCAGGTGTGCTATTAAGTTGCTAGTATGGGATCTCTCACATTTCTTTATGGATATATTGTGCAGTCATTCCCACTGGGTACTACAAAGGCTTTATTCTTTATTTATGCATAGACCCATGGGTCATTCAGAAGTTTGTTCAGTTTCTATTGAGTTTTTAAGATCTCTGTTCTTTATATTGTATAAATCCAGCTTTAATCCTTGGTGGTTGAATGGGAAACAGATGGTTATTTCAATTTTCTTGTATATGTTGAGGCTTACTTTGTAACCGAGTATGTGGTCAATTTTAAAGAAGGTTACATAAGGTGCTAAGAAGAAACTATATTCGTTCACATTTTGGTAAAATGTCCTGTTGATATCTGTTATGTACATCTGAGCTATATCTGTTAGTTTCATTATTTTAGTTTCAGTCTGGATGACTATTGGTGAGTTTGGGGTGTTGAAGTCTCCCACTATTAGTGTGTGGATTGGTATGTGTGACTTAGGCTTTTTTACAAATGCGATAAGCTTCCATTTGAGGCATAGATTTCAGAATCGTGATGACATCTTAGTGAATTTTGGTTTTCAAGAGTATGAAATGTTCTTCCCCGTTCCTTTTGATTAATTTTGGTTTCTAATACATTTTGTTACATATTAGTATGGCTATACCAGCTTGTTCCTTGGGTTCAATTGCTTGGAAATTTTTATCTCCAATCATTCACTCTGAGGAAATGCCTATGCTTAATATAAAGTTTTCTTTCTTTTATGCATCAGGATAGATACTATTTTTACCACCATTTTGTTAGCCTATCTCTTTACTTGGGAATTCAATCCACTTATATTGAGAGATATTATTAAAAAATGATTGTTAATTCATATTTTTGGTAGTGTTGATAGTGGTGGTAGTGTGTGTGTATGTGCATGTGCATGTACATGTACATGCCTGTGCATGTGCATGTGTATCTATGTGTTTGTGTGTCCCTGTGTGCTTCCCTTCTTTTGATGGTCTGGTATGAAATTATCTTCAGGTCTTGGATAGTTTTATTAATTTCCTTCACCTATTAATTTGTGTTGTTCTGTACTTCCTTTAGTGATTTGTTTATTTCCTCTTTATGGGCCTCTATCATCTTTGGAATATTTCATTTAAGGTCATTTACTTGTGCTTTCACTGAGTCAGAATATCCAGGGCTTGCTCTATTAGGATAACTGAGCTCTCTGGTGGTGCTTTATTACCATAGGTGTTGTTGATTGTATTCTTATGCTGGCCTCTAGACATCTGAGTTTGTTTTGAGTTAATTATAGATTTAAGTGATGTTTCCCATTTTACCTTTGTTGGATTTTGTGTGTGTGTGTGTGTGTGTGTGTGTGTGTGTGTGCGCGCTAGAGATGACTCTTGTGTTTTGGACTTTTCGAGTTCTGACAAATGTCATAGCCTTTAGGGTTCTAGATACTAGTATGGCCGCTGGGGTCCCAGGTACCTGGAGTTTCTGGAGTTATTATACAGGTGTAGCCTCTGATAGAACAGGAGTCTTCTGCTGGTGTTGTGAGATGAGATATGGAGCCCAGGGCACAAGGTGTTATTGGGAACCTCAAGGTGAGATTTAACAGGTATTAGCATGCTTTGGGCATTGTCTTATCTGAGGTATTTAGAGTGTTGTGACCTCTCTGGGGATTTTGGCCAGAGGTTATGAAATATGCTTCTTTTTGTTTATTGATATATATGGAATTTCTTCAAGCATTTATTACACATACATATTTTCAGAAATCATTGTTTAATACAAACCTAATAATGAATGAAGCTGTTAGTAAAATTTGATTTTGGTTTCTGGTACTATATGGAAATAATGGCAGTGTTTATTGATGGAAATGGGCAGGACAATATTGTTAGAAGATGATAGTCATATTCCTAGGTTCTTTGGTTATATTTGGATGTCTATCATGAATATACTATACCAGCAGGTCACCCTGTTTCTTATGGTCAATGATAATTTTATGCTAAATGTCATATTTGGCTTATAGCTTTTGACAGGCCAGAGGCATATTATCAAGAGGAAAATGTTTAGAATTGACATTGATTCCAATTGTACTATTGATATTCAAATATGACTTATTTTACTCTCAAGCACTCAGTGTTTGCTTCTTCATTTAAAACTTGAAGTAAACAAACAAACAAAAAAGCATACATAATAAGAGCCTATGACACAGTGTCATTTCCATCATCTGGATCAACTATCTTGAGTGTTCTTTTAAGGAATAAGTAGAAATAATAAATGACTTTCATATCTTTCACCCTATTATTGTACTGAGAAAGTTCCATAAAAATGTACCATGTCTACTATACAAAGTTAGGAACACATCTCTGCATTTCCTTATTCATGTGATCACCTGATCACAAGTATAATCTTTGAAGGCAACTCTCAGATATTTCCAGATTTCTCATGTTTCAGTTAGAGTTTCATTAACCGGAAAGCACAAATTAAACCTCAGTGAACCACTTTTCAAGAGCACAAAATGTTGGGGCTATTTTAAAAGCTTCAATTGTGTATTTATTTTTTTGTAGGTATCTATGTACATGTGCCCATATGTGTCTGCCATTGTAAATACATTATTTTCAGGGGCAACTTGTGACAGCTTATACCCTTCTTTCCCTGTGTGGATTCCAGGGACTGAACTGGTATTATTAACATTGAAGGCAGATACCTTTACTAACAGAACCATTTTGTTAGCCCATGTGTATATTTTGAAGTGAGACATCATATATCAGATTTCATTCAAATAAGTCCTATCTTAATATAATTTTCAATAACTGTTAACATTGCATATCTTAAGTAAGGAGATATTCCACTTTCCTTACAGCTTTTCAGGATATTAGCAATGATACTTTTCAACCTATGTACCTTTTTATATTTAATTGGAATTGATTATGTGAAAATATTTATATATTCTTGGCCAATAGCATGATGATGTTTAAGAGTTGAATAATACATCATAGATTCATTTAGTAGTTGAGCTTTACAATTACTTGAAATTTTGGATATCATTTGTGAGTAATTTCTAGGAAATCTTAACTCATAAACTTTCCTCAGCAGACGTTTAATTGAGACTGGGAACTCCTAGTGTTATTTTAAAGAATGAAATTGGGCTATTCATTCAGATAATGGCTGAACAGGTAACTGATCTAGGCAAACACTTGGCTTAGACAGTTTACACAACTAATTAGATCACCCTTCACATCTTGTGATATTATTCTGAACATAGGAGCAGATGTTCAGCACATTGGATTTAAGAAGGAATACAGAAAGTGCAGTAGCCCTTGACATTCTGAAGATAGCCTGGCACTTGCTTCTAGGACAAGTAATTTGTCTATCAGATATAAACAGTCTCACAGAACACTGGCCTCTGACAATGTTGCTCAAAGACCGTGATAAAATGTGACAAGTATAAGTCACTTCCTAATGTCATCTAAGCATGGGAAAAACATTATCATAAAACACAAAATTAGCACACAGGTCTCCTTTATGTAAAAGAGATGGCTACTCTTTATATATCTACAACTTAATATTTTAGCTAGTTTTCACTATTGATAAGATTTATTCATCAAACCAGTTATGGAATGATCCCTAAGTTCCATCATAGAATCCTTTTTAACCTAGTATATTTAAATATTATATAGTTAGAGCCTCCAATCTTACATCTCGCCTGTCACTGTCCAACATCTAACTGCAAAGAATAGCAGACTTAACTCATTTAAATGTGGGTACATTTCTAGTATTATTATCTTATTTTCATTCATTTAATTGTTTATTCACTTTACATCAGGATCATAGACCTCCCCCTCCATCCTCTCCTCCTAGTCCCTATTCAAAATCTCTCCCCCTTTTACTCCTTCCCTTCTCCTCAAAGAAGAAGGAGCCCTTTTCTTATACCACCTATTAGTGGTATGAATTGAAGGTAACAACAGCTAGGTAAAATGACAAAAGAGAAATCAGCTGTGGTCTTTAAAGTATTTAGGTGATAGATCTGGCCTTGAAGTGGGTTCCCAGCTCCTATGTTGGGTGGCTCAGAAACACCCATAATAAGATCCAAGTGATCTGATGCCCTCATCTGGCTTAAGTCTCCATCTACGTGCATGTGCATGTACTGCCCTCCCTTGAACATAGTTTTTGTTAATTACTATGCTATGTCTGATATTTTATCTCAAATCCATTTGAGTCATTGAGTGTATACACATACACAAATACACACACACACACACACACACACACACACACACACACATTCAGCAATGATACACAACAGAAAAGAGTTTTAAAATACTGTGAATTTATTATCTTTTTCTGTTTTTCACCATGAGTTCACATATACAGAAAGGAACTTAGTAGGAGGGAATGGAGCATGAAATGTATCAGGTCCTAAAATGTCTGAGTTTTAAGCCATGTTACTTGTTTCCATGTCGCACTGCATGATAATAGGAATTTCAAGATATAGCTAATGTCACAGACATGAACGAGGAGAGGATACTGGGCTGTTTGAGTTTGAAACCAGGGGTTCTCTCTCTCTCTCTCTCTCTCTCTCTCTCTCTCTCTCTCTCTCT
>JADRCD010197874.1:45250-58721 GCA_019843815.1 Montemys delectorum
AAAAAAAAAAAAATCATTATATGAAATGTGACCTCTTAGGAAATATGACCACACAGCAGCTGACAGATCTCATGGAGAAAGAGGCCTCATTCCTATAAGTACTAAGAGAAAGTACATTCATCTCCCCCTGGGTGGCCCCAGCAGCATATCCTCAGCCTTCTGAAGGGATCATTTCTTTGCTGACAACTGGAGTTCTGATCTGAGCAAAGGATAGACTGTGCCAAGCTTCATGTGGATTTTTGATCTGTAGGGCTTTGAGGAAGTAAACAGATGTGGCCTCCAGCTACTAATGTTGAAGAAGGGGTTCACCCACCAACAGAAACCTGCCTATTCTTCTGAAACCAAGGACTAGTTTCCTCCATTTAGTAATAATGTTATTAAGAAAACTAAAATTGATTCAGAAAGCACATAACATTTTCTCTCATATATATAGGGATTAGATTTAAATTTATACATACACACATTAAACAATTTTCCTTCACTCTTTTATGAAGAAATATATAATTTGGGAGCTCATCGTCTACATGCCTTTTTATCTCCACTTGCTTCATTTTAATGTAAAACATTTTAAGTTTTCTGAATTTTTACTATGCCTTGTGTTTTATTAGACCCATTGGTCATTATAGAAGGTAAATGGAATTTGTATTAAGAGAATACCTAAGGCAACAATGAACTGTATGATGGTAACACTCAAGTTACAGATACAAATACAAATGGATCTAATGAGTTGGTGCAAACTAATATTTCCTTAAATAAAGATGTTGGTCTGAGGGAGAAAAGTCTCAGTTATAATAGCTTGATGAAAAGATGAACAGTTCTTAAAAATTATCAAGCATTTGAATGCAATGAGCACATGGAAGTAGACATCAGATGCTGGTCTTAATATGTGTGGCTAAAAATGCGTATTATTTAAGAAAGTCAACAGAGTGGGAAGATGTATATAATTCTAGTTCTGTATATTTAAATTATAAAAATAATACTAAAATCTATGTAGATTTATGAAGATTACATTACTTAATTTTATGTTTTTACTGTTTTACAATTTTACTCTTTACTTCTTCATTTTTTAATTTTTTATTAAATTATTTTATGTATTTGCATTCCAAACATTGCCTCCTTTCTGGTCCTCCTTCCCAGAGTTCTTTACCCCATTCCCTCTTCCCTTTGTTTCTGAGAAGGGTATTCCCCACTCTTTCACCTACCCCTACATTCTCACCCTCCAACCTATTCTTACTTCACCTCTGCCAGCATCCTTCTTTCCTGGCACATCAAGTTTCTACAGGATTAGGTGCATCTTCTTCCACTGAGGCTAGACAAGGCAATACTCTGCTACATATTTGCAGGGGGCAATGGACCAGTCCATGCATGCTCTTTGAATGGTGGCTTAGTCCCTGAGAGCTCTAAGGGGTCTGGGTTAGTTGATACTGTTGTTATTCTTATGGGGTAACAATCCCCTTCAGTTCCATGAATCCTTTCCCTAAATCTTCCATAAGGTGTCTCCAACCTCATTCTAATAGTTGGCTGTAAGTATCTGCATCTGTCTCAGTCAGCCGACAGTAGAACCTCTCAGAGGACAACCATGCTAGGCTCCTGCCTGAAAGTATAACATGGCTTCAGTAATATTGTCATGGTTTGGTGCTTGCATCTGGGATTCATCCCAAGTTGGGCTGGTCAGTGGATGACCTTTCCTTCAGTCTCTACTCCATTTTTGTCCCTGCATTTCCTTTAGATCAGAACAATTCTGGGCCAAAAATCTTGAAGATGGGTGAGTGTGGGAGCATGTCTATCTACTGGTTGTGCTCTCTTTACATTCCATCCCTCCACTGTTGAGCTTTTTGGCTAAGGTCATCCAGATTGATTCCTAGGACTCTCCAATATTCCAGGTCTCTGGGACTTTGTACATGTTCCCTGCCCTGACCCCCAGCCCCACTCCCAGCTGACACATATTTCCATTCATTCTCCTGGCACTTTTGACTTGTCTCCCATCTCCTCCCATACCTGATCCTGTCCCAGTTTTCCCCTCCCCTCTTCCACTCATTTCTCTCCCTTCCTCTGCCTCCCATGATTATTTTCTTCCTTTTTCTAAGTGGAATTGAAGTATCCACACCTTTCTTCTTGTTAAACTTCAAGCGGTCTATGAGTTGAATGTATCATGGATATTCTGTGCTTTTTGGCTAATATCCACTTATCAGTGAGTACATTTTTACTGTTATTAAGTGAAAGTATTTTTGTACACCTGAAACTCCTGAACCCAAGCTGATTTGTAATTGCATCTGGAAAAGATATACTTCATGTTCTGTTTGACATATTTAAGTTGTCAGAGACTCTTCTACTGTGTTATCATTGGAGAATCTTTCTAATTTGACACAACTTACTACAACTTCAATCTTTTACTTACAATGAGCTCTTGAATTTGCTCCTACGTTTTTATCATTAAAACGTAAATTGTTCTTTATGTGTCAATAGGTTTTAGTTTCACTAATTTTAGTCCTTTAAACATTTAAAAATAATATTTTAATTACTCACTTGAGAATTTCATATAGTGTATTTTGATCAAATCTTTCTGGTTCTCCCAATGTCTAACAGATCGTCTTTCACTTCCCTACCCACTCAACCCCAATTTAATATCCTATTTAGAAAACAAAACAAAAAAAAACAAAAAAAAAAAAAACCCATCAGGTCCAATTTGTGTTCCCACACACTCTTGGATATGGGACTATCTCCTGGCATGTGATCAACATATTAGGATAACATCCTTAAAGTAAAGTGACTATCGAAATTTATCACAAAGCTTACTGTGCTCATATTTGTTATTAAATTTTGAAAATTCTCTGATTTGAGTTAGTTGAGTTTATGCTTCTTTGAGCTTATTAGAGAGTTCATTAGCTACATTTGTGAGAGACCCCACATCATACTGTCCTGTGTAAATTTTTTTCTCAAAAAATTTGAATATACATGATCCATGTGACTCAAGACTGAAATGGCTCTTTTGTTTATTGAATGTCTGTTTTTAAGCTACAGTACATTTCTAGGTGTCTCATTGTGAAATGTCCCCAGAGAACATCTCACAGCCTCTTTCTTCCTGTTTGTCACTTTTCAAGAACATAGAATGTGTTAGAAGTGCTAAAAAGAAAAAAATTCTAAGAGAACTTAAGGTCTTACTTAATTAAATTTTCCTTACCCAACCTTATTTGCAATAAGTTTTCAGAAATTAAAAATAGGTTATCTTAGAAAATTGTAAAATGAATTTGATATTGTATGAGTGATATATGGTTAGAATTAATAATAAAGATACATCCATCACCTCCATTTTCATTTCTAACACCATGACACTTTTGTGCATACTTTTATTATTAACTAAATGTTTTATCACAGATAGATATTTGAACCATTTTTTTCCTTAGATGTTTTCTCAGTTGGTGTCTAGGTTCCTTCTCTGTTACTGTAATAAACAACATGGCCAAATGTAATGTGGAAAAGAAAGCACTTATTTCAACTTACACTTTATAATCCATTACCAAGGAAAGCCAGGACAGGAGAATAAGGCAGAAACCCAGAGGCAAGATCTGAGGCAAAGATTATAAAGGAATACTGCTACTTACTGACTTGGTCCTTGTGGCTTACTCATCTTGAATTTTGTACAGCCTAGGCCTACCTACCAAGGTTCATGGAGATTCCTTAGTAAATATGTATGATTGTCATGGACACAGCAATATCATTTATCCCAACTGAGACCTATACAAATTGAAAATTATTCTTCTGGTATAAGTATGAATAGTCATGAACAACTGATTTTTAGATAAGACAAATGTACAGAAAGCACCTACTGAAGTAGAAACTTATAGGCTCTTTGAAAAGTCAGTTGTGTTGGATGGTGGTTTGCTAGGGCAAACACATGAAGGAATGTTTCTCTGAAGTAGAAACTGTTGAGACAATGTAAAGCAAGCAGGGAGAAGGACACATGATAAAGTATTCTTTGCTAATGACAAGCATGTATTGATCTGCTTTACACTGTATAGTTGAGCTCCATTTTTCGGGATTCCATAGAGAGAAATGCTGCCAAAAAACCTTCTGGTGGTGTGCTGTGGCTTCTTGCAATGTTTTGCTGCTTCTGAGGACTCAGGTTAATTGGCAGAGTGGTGTCAGCTGGGAAATACTCAAGTGCTGAGGCAAGACCTGTTTGAGAGTACATGATATTTGGACAGAGTATAAATAGAACTCAATGGACTATGAGAGGGGTTTGCTTATAGAGCTAGCTGTTCAATGTTTATTCGTCTCAGGTGTTTGCTGATCTTAAGCTTCACTGAGAGAGGTCTCAAGAACCTCTCCTGGTATCCCTGCGGGCCTGAATGGCTACTGCTGACTCATGCAGATTCAGCTGAGGTCTGGCTGTCTCTATTAGGTCTTTCCACCACTGCTGATTCCTGTTTGCTAGTCTGACTCTATGGAACTGAACTGCTGCTATATCTGTGAAGTGTTTCTGTGTGGATTGAGCTACTGCTGCTGAACTGTGGACAGAACTGCTGATTCCTGACAATACAGATGGGCTATGCTCTAAACAACTATTTCTAAACAGATCTCCTTCCACTATCTATGGTGGGTGGTGGGCTAGAAGGAAAGTTAAAGTGTTTAAGAACCATCACTAAAAGTAGGCTTTGAAAAAAATTAAAGTTAAAATCTATCAATAAATGGGTGTTCCTGTGTTCATTGTTTCTTCATGACAGTTTTGTGTTTGTCAGGTCAACCCCAAAACTTTCAGGCAGAGCCACAGGGTGGCACCACTCAGAGTAGGCTAGGTACTCCCTTAGCAATTAGCAAATAAGAAATATCTACACATGTCCATAATGTAGTCTGATGGAGTCAGTGCCTTAGCAAAGATGCCTTAATGCCAAGTATGTCCAGCATTATCTCCAGTTGACAAAACAATGACAGTTGGAATTAACTAAAACCACATATTTTTGGTGTATTCCTGAGATATATTTTAAGGTTATGACACTTAAAATATGGTCCTAATCAAATTAACAATAAGAAACAAATAGAGATGGATAACTCCCAAAAACCACATTTTTATAATAGAATAACATTATTTTGTCCACATTGTATACAAAGAAGAATAAATAAAATTAAACTAGTAAAGGTGTTTTGTGTGCAGTAAATATGAGTTTGTTGTTTCTGTTCTTAAGATATTTTTTCAAGTCAGGCAGCAGATCTATTGTAAAAGTTGGAGAAAAGAGGCATATTTCTAGAAACATTAACACTATAGTAAGAGAAAAGAGACACTGGTCAGAATTCTAGAATGCTAGTTGCATTAGTGTAGTAGAATCTGGTGCTATAAATACTATTAGTGTTGACTGGGGATTGCTTTTATTACTGATCTATGTATTTGACCATGAGAAAATACATTAGCAAGAGAGTGTGATTGAAGAAAAGTAAGCCTAGGCCACACTGTCATCCACAGGATATCGGACCCAGCCATTTGTGTAGTAATAATGACAGGTAGGACTCACATTTCCTGAATTTTCATTTTGTTGCTGTGTTTTTGTTAAGCACATTACATCATTTAGCAGTAATTATAATGATTTAAACATATATAGTTGTAGAAAAGATGAACCAGAAGTAATGTCTTGATGATTAAAGAATACCCAATTATTGAGCCAATTTGAATGATAAAATTTATCCATGCCAGAAATGATACAACAACAAAGTGAAGGATAAAATATAATGACATTTCATTTCAATTACATTGCAAAACCTTCCATTTTATAATAAAGTCATGATATTTAACAAGTTTCATGTTTGAAAACCGAAGGGCAGATGTTATTTATTTCTTACTGTATTTCTCTATTTAGCACCCATGCAACTAAGATAATGAAAGCCATTTCTCAATGCTCCACTTTTAGAACAAAAAGATCCATGGTAATTTATTCAATTCACCTGTACATTTTCCTTTAAGTAAAATATTTGAAATTAATTTTGACACTGAAGGAATGCTAAGAGCTTTTTGCACAGATCTGTCAGACACTTGAAATAAAATCTCTACCAAACTTCTCATGGCTTCTGCTTCTCCAGGTTTCCAGAATGTTTTTTTTTATCGTATTCTCACAGACTCTACAGTAGTAATTTAATCTAGTCTCAACATTCTAATTCTTTCACTTCAGCTTTTCTGGTATTGGAAACAAAGCCAGAAAACTGCACACCTGGCTATGTATTTGTGATAAAAATCCATTTATAATGTAATATCTTGCAGGCAGTATTACAAAGTCTTCACATTGGGTAGGATACCATGAAGGCTGTATGACCAGAAGTATAAAGAGACTAACAAGACCACATCTAGTGATTAAAAAAAAGTAGCCACTTATGCAAGCAAATGTAGTTCCTGTCTCTCTTACAATGCTAAGGAGGTAAAGACAGCATAGCTTATACCATATAGTTATCCTGAGGCCCACATTTCTACCATCTTGACTTTTATATTGTAACCTTGAGTAATATTTATGAATCTGGTCTTCTTATAGTCTGAGCCACAACCTTACTACATATTCCATTGTTGCTGTAAAGGAAGTTAAGGAATAAGTTGTCAATTCTGAGGCCATGTTTCTAACAAGTCTCTGTCCTTCTCAAATCACAACAGAGTTTATCATATCCAGAGTGTAGACACTTTTTTTCAGACTTCAATGGCTACAGGGAAAGTTCAGAACTATCCAGGGAATTTATCAATGATTCCAGCCAAAGTATAGGAACAGAATGTCACTTTGTTCTTATGACATTGAGTAAAAAGGTAAATTTTCTATCCCCACAATATGCAACAATCTTTCTAAGTATTGCCAGAGCCTTTCCATTGACATAAAATTCTCTGGAAATATTTTTGTTTGGAATTTAAATGTCCCCTGGAATCACCTATGCTAATGATTAGTAACCAGTTTGTCCTTTGGATGATTTGAGGAGAGAGACAGAGAGGGAGGAAGTCATTGGGGATGCTTGTCCCTTCTTCATTGTCTACTGCCTTTCAGTAACCAATTGGTAGGTTTTTTTCCTGCCATTTGATTTTTTGTTTCACTACATGCCCAAAGACAACAAAACTAAGGAGTGATGGAATGAAATCTTTAATAGTATGTGATAAAATGTTTTTTTTTCAAGTTTTTACATTTCAATTATTCTACCACACTGATGTAAAGTTAACCGTAGAAGAACACGGCCTTTCTTGACTACCTGTGCAAGACTACAATCCTAGTTTCCATAGTTCACATAAGCAGAAAGACTTCCATGTTCCAACAATGTCCAAGTATCAGTAATGTTCACTTTTCTGGTACCAGAGCACTGTTCTTTTTCTATTTTTTCTCTTTAAAATGTCTGGCTGATGTTCAATATATCAGAAATGGAACTCGATTAAAAACTTATCAGTGGATATTGACAAGATTTGCTTTTGTCATTTAAAAGGCTGGCTTCTTGGTCTTTTATAAGGCAAAGCTGCAAGTGTATCAAACATGGAGTGTTCCTGAGAAGACTTCCACATCAAGCTGATGAAACTGACTAGGTCTGAAGAGTTTCAAAATAAAGTGGTCAAAGTTACCTACAGAAAGTTTTAGTATCGAAATTGAAAATAATAATAAAAAACCCACAGTTTCCTTTGTAATGTCATACATTAATCAAGAAGAATAAAAAGAGAAATTTTCATGATATAATACCTCCCAAAATTATGTATGTAAAAGTAACAGAACACATTAACGGAGACACTTGTGTGTGTTTATTTTAAGACAGAGGGAATAATAGGATTCGTGCAGCCCAAATACTTTATTTAAACTTATAGTGAAAGAAGGAATCTAGAGTCACAGAGATTGCTGGGTAATTTATTAATGGATAGGAAAGCATGAGTGGGGTGGTAGACATACCCCATAGACAAGTTAGATTGGCAATGGCAGACATTGGTATAAGAGCTGCACACAAGCAGGTGAACTGGAATCTGGCCTATTGTGTCTTCTAACTGTGCAAACACGACTAGTCTCATGTATATTTTAGACAAAATGTAGCATGTTATTAAATATTTTTTGACAAAAATGAAGCAACAAAACAATAACTTGATTTCAGATTAGGAAAAAAGTGTAAATTAACCTTCATAATGTGAGTATTGCCTTTTGTTCATGACATGTTTGGTATATCCCCACTGAAATGGTATTTTTTTTTTTAATTTCTAAAGGGAAGTTGGTTGCTTTTACATCACAAAAACAAAACAAAAACAAAAACAAAAAAAAAACCCACTCCTGGTCATATTTTAAAAATATCTTTGTTTTTTTCACCATGAAAATGAAAAATAAGTCATATCACAAAATCTTTATAAGACAGTAAGAAAAATAAAAGAGGATTTACTATAGTTCAGCAAGTAAAGAGGCTTGCAGTCAATGTGACCACCTGAGTTTAATCCATGGAACTCCTGAGGTGATAGGAAAAAACTAATTGCATAAAGTTGCACCACGAAAACAGGTATATATCATGGCAGATGCATGGCACTACATACACATACAAAGAAGCCAAGAATTAAATGTAAATATAGAAAAAATGAATATATGAAAAATGACTGAAGGAGAGACAAAGAAGAAAATATAATAAAAAATGTAAACAAAAAAGGAAAAATACTTCTGATAAATATAACAAAAAATTAAGCTTAATATGGCATATATAATGTCTTAGGCTTACTATAGCTATGCTGAAAACCTATGACCAAAGCAACTTGAAGAGAAATGGTTTACTTCATTCACAGTTTGTTATCACAATTCATCCTCAAAAGCAGTGAAGGCAGGAACTGAAGTAGGATAAGAACCTTAAGGCTAGAGTTGAAGCAGAAGCCATGAAGGAGTGCTACTTATTGGTTGCTCCCTAGGGCTTACTCAGCCAGCTTTCTTATAGCAAGCAGGACCAGGACCCAAGGACAGCACCACACACAATGGACATCACACACTAATTAAGAAAGTGCTCTACCAATAATAGCCAAAAACTATTTGTCCATCTAAGCCTTTGGCTCAAGTATTGCAGGAGAGCCTGTGGGGGGATGGGAGAGGGAGGCCTCTGTTCTTAGGGTGGGAACTCTTGGAGCCCCCCTTCTCTTTCCTTTTCTTTTTTTCTTTTTCTTTTTTTTTTTTTTTTTTTTTTTTCATCTTTGAACTCTGAAACTGCTTGTGGTAGATTCAGTTACTGACAGCACAAATTCCATTGAGTCAATTCAAGGATTGAATGACTTCACAAGCCCTGGTCTCAAGAGATCAACTTTCATATTGGAGTAGTGGTTCACTTGAGAATACAAAATCTTCAGATTGATTGATGTCCAAAATATTGTCTTGAATCATGAGATTCATCAATTTTTAGTATTGTCTAGACCTGCAAATAGAACTACATTGTAAAATCTCTTTCAGCAAGTGTTAAGATGTATGTGTAAATTTGCTTATGTGTAAACTTCATACCATACTGTTAGTTTTTGTCTTAATAAAATTATAGATTTCTAAAAAAAAAACAAAAAAAAAACAAAAAAAAAAACAGAAAAGAAAGTTCTTACATTTATTTTTCCCTCTGTCAGGTTGAAATAAAACTGTTCAGCGCATACACCAATTGTTGCCCAGTGAGCTGAAAATGAAACAGAAATGGAAGAACCTGTTCTCCCATTGGACATTAGAACTGTAGATTAACTGAAAAATAAAGTCACTCTGAACTTTAGATTTGAAAAATCATAGTAATTACGCATTAGACTGCCTGGACTCTAGGTTCAACCCAGTATTTTCAGGGCGCATGTCTCCTTACTTTTCTAAAAGTATACCTCCACAATCTCCAACTGCTGCTTCTTCAGAGTGAAGTGTGAAGTCAGAATGGCTGGAAAAGGTGTCTAAATGTGGATCTTCCTAAATAGTTTTGGTGTTTTATTTCTGAGCTTTTACAGTTGTGTCACCCACACTTGCTTGCCAGCAAATATTTATAGTGTTTCAAATTTGTCAAGGCTTTTTAAGACAACTCTGAACACCTCAGTTATTCATTCATGTTCATTATCCTTTACAAAGAAACGAAGCAGCAAGTGAGTCTAAATGGGTGCATTAACTGTGTCTCTAAGTGTAAGTCTGTGCCAGGAAAGCAGTTCAGTCTCTGGGCATATCTTATTGTTGCTTACAATCAGTATAATGTTTAGGGTAAACAAAGTCTGTATATTAGCCTGAATACAAGCTGTTACACATCTGTTGCCTAACCCTGTATCTTGTAGTAGCCATGGCTTTATCCATTCCTTTTATTTTATTACTACCTTAAACAGATATTTAGATACTTTCATTGTCCTTGTTCGAGTTTCTAAAAAGCAACAATTAAGTTCAAAGTTTCTGGCTTCAAAGCGATTTTTCAATAATTTTCCTCAAGCGATTAAAAAGTCTGAAAGGTATAAATAACACTAATTTTAGTAAGGAAATATACAGGTTGAGAATTAAACAGAGTTTTATTCATCTTATCTGAAGTAGCAAATGAGTGCTTTTTACTGACTTCCATACTTATTAACAGATTTCTAGATCTCTCCAAGTATTTTTCTGTTATTTAGCTATATCTATCATCCATGTGAAGCCTGGTGAATTACTTTCATATTAAGAAATTATTTTGTTCAATAATCATTTTATAGACCTATATGTACATACAATTATGTACATATATTACAAACTTAAATTAGCTAGGAGACTTCTTTAGGTTGGATTTCAGCATTTAATGAATAAAAGAAGCAAGCAAATCATTTATCTATTTATGAAAACCTCCACCCTAGGATATGACTTTGTTCATTCCTGGAAGGAACAAAGATAAACATGTTTGGAGTGGACTACAAAAAGTCACCCATGGGGAGCAATCTAAGATACCTTCTGTTACAATAAGGGGATTTTGTTTCTTTTCAATTAAATAAAGTCAAAAGTTTGCTAGCAGGAGAATAATAGTATAATTAATGTTTTAGACTATAGCTGTTGTGCAGAGAAGAGAAACGTGAGCACCAAGCCTTGTGAACATTAGAATTGCCTCAGTGATGGTGGTGAGAAAACGTACTTTGGAGGGGATTGAATATCTTGCAAAATGTTTAAGTAAATGATTATATTTGTAATGATCATAGTTTGCTAATAAATTGGATATGGGACATGAAAAAAAAAGTTGGAATGTTCAAAGGCTGCAAGACTTTTGGACTGAACACTGGCTAACTGCTGACCTGGGATGAATTGCTGCTGAAATGAGCATCCGTGTAGTTCAAGCCCTGAGCAACAGTTGTTACCTCAGAAGATATATTCCAGGGACAGCTTTATTTGAGTGAAGGGCATAGACACATGGTGTGTGTGAGATGGATGAAGGGCATGATGAGACTACAGAGTGAGTAGATGAAGGACATGATGAGACTACAGTGGTGTGAGTAGAAGCCATCCACAGTCCACAGGAACAGCCTGAGTTTGGTTCACTAGAACCCAGGATAAAAGGGAAGAAGATGGCCTTTAGGGATATATTTGAATACGACTGTTGTGTTATGTGTTATTATATATTCTTGATTTTAATGTAATACACAGAGAAGATAGGGTTTAAGATTTCTGCTGTATTCAGTTGCACTATGCTTTATGACAAAAAAAATCAGATTTTTTTTGAGACTTGGGTGGTGGTAAAAATGACTAAAAGAACAATTAATCTATTAACTTTGTATAACAGAGCCCTGCCTCCCCTTGACCCCTATTTAGTTGATGGTTTTCTTGTCTGGTCTCAGCAGGAGAGGATGCACCAAATCCTTCAGAGTCTTGATGCATCAGTGGTGGAAAGATACCCAGCAGGACATATCCTTTCAGACTTGAGGATGAGGGTGAATGAGGAGAGGGACTGTGTGAGGGTATACAAAGAAAGAAGGAGCATTTGGGATACAAATGCATTAAATTAATTTAAAAAAGAAAACAGAAAACTAATACATCCAATGTGATCAAAATGATAATGGCAATTGTCTGACAGGAATGAAGGCAGAGAACATAAACTCAGAAAACACAAAAAAAAGAATTTGGAAAAAATAAAGGAATAAAAATTACCTTCTGATGAAATTGTATTAATAGAACATGAGAGAATTTACTATTGTTAGAAAAGAATGCTGAATGGAGAGATGGTTCATTAGTTAAGAATACTCATTGGTCTTGAAGATTTTTGCTAGAACTTATTTTTGGGTTACTCACAGTTGCCTGTAATTCAAACTCCAGGAGATCTAACATCATATTCTGGACTCTGACTATCCACCAACATGTGGCGTGAAGACTTCAACATTTACATATGCAGTAAACAAAATAATATAAATTTTTACAAAACTCCTCTCCAAGTATGTATTGTATGTACACACTCAGAACAGTCTACATTTGAAACATGCCTGTTTTAAGAATGTAATCAATGTTATTTTAAAAGTTATTATAATGCAAATGTGATAAAATATACAAATTTGAAAAGAACTAAAATTATTCTTTTCAATTACTGAGTGCTTTTACACAATAATGGACATATTCATTCACACAAATCATAAAAGTATACTAAGTGTTTGAACAGTGTAAACAGATTTGTCAGTGCATGTTTCAGAAAGTATCCCTTCCATTTATAATTAAGTACTCTATTTTTTGAATCCTGAACATATAAATTACAAAAAAAAATGTACTCCCACTGAACACAAAATCCTACAAATACATCATGAAGAGATAAATGATTATGCAAATTAGTACTCAGGGTTGTTAGTAACTGGCAAGTGAAACTTAATAGTACAATGGTATGGAAATCTATGTAAGTAGAATAAAGACACAATACTATATAATACTACACAATAACAACAGAAATTGTAAAAATATGATTCTTTCTATAAGCCAGTGGTTAGCCTTCAGAACTTAATGGTAAGAACATCTTGCCCCCTCTTTCTCACAGGAGACTGTTTGCCAACAACTGGGAAGGATAAAGGAAGCAAAGACTAGCACTGGGTTCAGACAGCTGTGTGCATAGTAGACTGGCAGAGAGTGTTATAGCAAGACAAGCCTACATTATTATTTCAGGGTAGTTACCTACATTAATTCAGTAGTTTAACTGCATGTCCAAGATCTGTGTATGATTATGAAAGACTGAATACTAATCTGTTTATGGGGTATATAACCAAAGTCTTAACACAAGCTTAGGAAATATTGGCAGTTGGCAGCTTCTGGGAGAAAAACAGTCAGTTTTCTCTAAAAATGTACCTGGTAAGCCAACTATACTCTTGAACTAAGGCAGAAATCTAAGAATATAAGGATAGTACAACAAGAGATGATGAGTTTTTAAATCATTGGATGATTAGGACAGGAGGGTACATCTGGAAGAGGGGAGGGAGAATGAGATCAGAATATATGAGGAATTCTTAAATAATTAATGTGTCTGCACATGCATGCCTGTGTGGGCGTGTGAGTGTGTGTGTGTGTGTGTGTGTGTGTGTGTGTGTGTGTGT